>JARHVA010002482.1:705000-955000 GCA_037957365.1 Torreya grandis | reverse complement strand
TAAAATTCAAATCTATATTTCACCTACCAAATATACAACTTGTCATTCCACCTCCCCAAAAAATAATCTTGATCTATCACCAAACAAACTTCTTGATATTAACCTTTGTGAGCTTACTCTACCCAATTGGTACAAGGTACACAACATAACCTAGCATGGAGAACTAGACTATTTTGAGTTATGTAATATATTTGACATCTTTCAAAAGGAGATAGAGGGGTATGAGGTGATCCCAACCCACCAAAATAAGTTAATGCATCTGAATCCCCTTATACATCTAACTCCACTCATGCCACCATTATGATTGAGACATTTAATTTTCTTAGTCAAGAGGATAACAAACCAAAGGAGAACATATAGGAGATTCATGTTTTCATATAATATCATATGACTAATTAATCATTAATATGTATGACAAAATGATATCCACTCCACCAACCAACACTATCACTCCCCTAAATTTGATAGTAAATAATGATCCTTTGCCTTCAAAAGGTAATGACCAACATATCATTATAGACACAAATAATTTTAGTAAAGGTAGATATAACATAGTTGAGTACATGAATAAAATAAAATTAAACCTTACACTACATGATTTAACCCATATCAGATAACAACATGACTCACTCTTGAATTCATTAAATGATAAACCAACTCAAAATGAATAGAAAAATGACACATTAAAACATAGTGATTCATAAGAACAAGATTAAATTTTAGGTGTCATTTCTATATTCATTTTGATTTTTCATAAGAACAAGATTAAATTTATTCTATATCTTGTCATTGATATAATATTTGGGAATAAATTGTGCATTTTTTTCATTTATTTTTGAGCTTCTATGAACGTTATACTAGCAAGGATTTATATAAAACTAGATTTGTCCCTAATCAAATCTAACAATATTATTATCTAGTTAGATAAGTATAAAGTCAAATTAGTTGGGAAGGTATTAAACACCCACATGTAGTTAATGTCTGAACCCATAATACAAAAAAATCATATACATCTAATAATAGAAATCCCCAAGGCATATGAAATGTTATTAAGTTGAGTTTGGTGAAAAACACTTAATGGTTACATGGATATGAACTTTTCTCATATGTGTCTACCTTGGATAGGTGTGGCCAAACAAATTTAATTATATAGAGAACCCCAAATGAAATATATAATCATGGAATATAATTATACAAATGAAAAGGTGAGTATTTTGTCCTCCAATAGAGGCATTTATATGCTCTCCAATGGGCCCATTGGTAGTTAATAATACCAATTTTTGGGTTAATCTATATTATATACCAATTATTTTAATGGTGCTCATTCTAAAAAGAGGTCATGAGTATGATTGATTCTAGATAGTCCACATCAATAAATATACTTGGATGTATACCATTTATAGTTTCCATATAGAATACAAGTCTTTACTTTTAGGTCTAGAGTTTGATTAAAACACAAGGTCAAGGAATTACAAGTGTTTGGAGATTTAAAATTATTAATTTATCAAGTTATAAGTAAGTTTTAATAAAAAATACTTAAATAAATATAAATACAAAACTTAGGACTTGATTGAATCATTTGATGTTTTTTTATATTATTCTAATTTATAGAGAGAATAATTATAATACATATTATCTCATATAATTATCAAAAAACTCTCACTTAAATGAATCAAAACTAAAATATCTATCCATCAAACTAATTCCTTATCTCCCAGTCCCAAAAAACATTGATAAATTTCAAGTGTTTAATTATGATGAAAAAATAATTAAAAAATGAATAGATCTATTGTTTTCTATGCACAAGTTAAAGATGAAAAGGATAGGAGTGATATCATATAATATAATTATGATAATGATAAGATCATCAATTTGAGTGACAAATAAATCCGAAAATGAATGGTCTCACCAAAGAGGGTATTTGGCATTGATGAATCAACTAAAATATATAATAAATGAGAATTAATGGGCCAATAGTTTATCCTATTGAATCAAGGATCACTTAAATAACCCCACAATTTTAATGTTGGTCTTAAAAATATTGATTTATAAAAATAAAATATAATAACTTTCTTATATAATATAAAGATGTGATTGCTTGGACTTATTAAGACTTGAATTTTTTTGACCCAAGCATGATCATGGATACTGTACCTATCAAGGAATGACAAAGACCCTTTAGGAAGATACAATGATAATTTAATCCCATTATAGTGCCTCTCATTCACAAATATATTTAAAAATAACTCTCAAACAAAATTATTTTACCAATTCACCACCACATCGATAGCCAATTTAGTTCTTGTGTGTAAGAAAAGTGGAGAAATTAGACTTTGTGTGGAATTTATAAAAATTTAATTGAGACTTTCATAAATAAAACTATCCATTACTATATATTGATGAGTTAGTGAAAATGGTTAGTTGTTCTGAGATGATGTCCCTTTTAGATGGATTCTTGGGTTATAACCATGATTTAGTCGATAAAAAGGATATAGTCAAAATAACCTTCACAGCTAAATGGGTGAATTTTTCCCATAATTAGATGTCTTTTGTTTCTATAGGGCCATATTTAAATGAGCCATGGGTTTCACATATCAATGTTTAAATTTAAAATTCATAATTATTTACATGAATGACATATTTTTTTCTCAAAACGCAAGTTGAATGAAATGTTTCATCTACAAAAATTATTTGAGAGATGTAGAAGGTATGGAATCTCATTTAACCCAAAAAAGTGCATATTTTGGATCATTGAAGGTGATTTTTTGTTCCACATCATCATGATGGAATATATATTATCACATAAAGATAAAATTCCATTTCCCATTATTTAAAAAGAAACTAAAATCTTTCTTTAGAAAGATAATTTTTGTGTGTAAGTTTATTCATAGTTTTGTTGAGATTGTTAAACCCATTAATGGCATTATTAAATAGCATTTAAGTATGGAATACATTAAAAAAACTAAATCAAAGGTAAAAATATATAAAATTTCATTATGCATCCCTAGTTTTGATTAATAATGATTTCACAAAGGATTTTTATCTCTACTCCTTTGCCTTGAAGCATACTATAATAGTTGTGTTAACACAAAAGCTAAAAGAGTGATAAAATCATATCACTTTCATGATCACAAAACTAAATTATGTATATTTTAAGTTGTTTTCCTATAAAATAGGGTTATGAAATGGTAAAGTTTATGAAATAGTTTATGCATTACATTCTTCACAACAAGGTCCATCCTATTATACTGGATCCAACCATTAAACTCATGTTACGATAGAATGAGATGGAAGAATGCAAGGGTAAATGTATAGCTAAACTATAATAATATGACATCATATTAAGATAACCAATATGGTTAGACACTAAGGCCTTACTCAACTAATCATTGAGATTGAGCCTTAACACTCAGATCATAATGATGCAAATAGACCAAATTTAACCCATGTCTGATTAGTCATATGATCATATAGTTTATTATATTTTGAGTGAAACATGTTCTATATAACTTAATAGATAATGAATTATATCTCTTAGGTTTAATTCATTCCATTTTATGTTGAATAAAGGAGTAGTATACTAAAAAATATGAATGTATTTACCTCAAGTGCATAACTAGAATAGAAGTTGATATAATCATTATCATTCATAATAAAATAGGAAGTAGTTATCCTTTTGGTAACATAACAACACACAAAATATTAATACTTAGGAATAATTAGTCCACCATATTTACTAATACATTCATAATCACATCATAACTTACCATGAGTGCTAGATGTTCACCAAAAGAGAGATACATGTAATAATGCCTTTGTAACCAGTGATTTAAAACAAGTCATTCACCTAGTTGGGGCTTGATTTTTTTGGTGTGCTCAATTATAACTTTGTTGAGGGACATGAATTCATGATCACATATATGTAGTATTATATGATATGGACTAAGGTAGTAAAAATAAAAAATAACACAACTAAATAAGTTATCTTAAAGACAATATTATCATGAGTTTTGGTATGCCTTTTTATCTTGTTTGATATAATGGCCTACATTCCAGTCATCTAATTTTACTAAATAGGCCTATGATAATAAAATAGCCTTTAAATACTCTTTAAATTATTATCCCCAATGGAATAGAGTTGCATAATCAAAAAATTAAAACCTCATTGATGCCATCAAAAAGTTTATTGATAATAAATCAAGGAATTAACATTATTTGCTAAAATTTCTCTTTTGGTCAATACAACCAGTCATAATAAAATTTATCCTTTTACATGGGCATGAATAATTATTTTACATTATTTGAATATTGCCACTTATAAATTCATGCAATTATATATGAGTGAATATTATCATGTGCAATGTTGAACATATTTCAAGTGGAGGATGCACATGATGATTCAATCCATACTTTTATCACTATTTTTTAAGGGAGCTCTCAGAGTAGGAGTAAAAGATCCTTAGTATTTTGAATCTAATTTTGAATAGGAAAACTAAAATACCATTACATACATACACACGTGCACACACACACACACACACACACACACACACACACACACACACACACACACACACACACACACACACACACACACACACACACACACACACACACACACACACACACACACACACAAACACACACACACACACACACACACACACACACACACACACACACATGGGAGCATAAGGAGTGAAAGGAGCAGAAGGAGGGTTTTTAAAATAGGGCATGGGAAAGCAAGAGAGAAAGTCAAAGGAGGAAAAGAAGATGACCCAAATCTAGGTAGACTAGGGGTCGAACAAGCCATCAATTATATCCCCCAAAATTTTTAGTGGCCCACTTTATGATATAAATTTAGACTAGAATATTGATAAGTGATAAATAATGAAGCAGATGATTCTGTATAGAGTCTTATAGAAAAACTTGACTAGAAGACTTACTGAAGCTAAGCAATAGATCTTTAGAATAAACTGGAAAAAGGCCCATGATAGAAAGGTGGTTTTATTCTAGAATCAAAATGAGGAGACTTCAAATATAATGTGAGAGGGATGTTTGTCGAGTGTAAAAAGGAGATGAAGATGACATAGATCTAGGAAGACTAGAGGTTATCTTCCTCATCAATGCCATCCCCTAAAAGATTGTATGTCCTACTAGGTTGAAAAGTATCAGATCTAAATATTGGTAGAAGGAAGTTTTTAAGTGTGTATATAAAATAAAAATAGAGCAAAAGTTTCATTAAATATTACTAGTAGATTCAAATCTCTAAACTTGAGTCAAGTTGGTCAATGCACTAGTAGAAACTCTACAACAGAAAGAAGGTACTTTGGAAGAACCATAACATAAGGGTTGTTGCTTCCCTATAGTAGATATATAGTATTTTAACTATTCTAGAAAAGATAATGGATTGGTGAAATTTTAGAGTTTACTATTTCAAGGGCTAGGTGTGTTTTTCTTCCTTTTAAGCCCATGTTTTATCTTGTATTTATCTTATGGGAGCTTGTTTCATATAGTCATTGGGTTGTTTATTTTTATTCCTCTCCCATTAGGAAAGGGAGTAATTTTGGTGGATTTATAAGGTCTCATCTATGGTATTGTTATCAAGATGGGATGGGTGTTAGAAGAGCCTATTCCCTTGTTTCCTTGATTGGCATGGATGTTAAAAGAGTCCATGTTTTATCCCCTACTATTCATATGGATAATGGATAAGTCCATGTGTTTCATTTGAGATCTAAAAGTATTTTGTTTTATCTTGATGTGATAAGTTTTTATGGAAGATGGATTCTATGATTAGGAGGGCTCTATTTTTTTGAAGTCATGCTTTATTGTAATAGAGTGGGTGATAGAGGATTCCACCCTTGTATTTTATAAGTTCTAGGATCCCTAGTATTCCTCATATGATTGTATGGAATTAGATATATCATTGATGAGGCATCCTTAGGGATTTTAGTTTTATTTATACATGTTTTCACTCCTAACCTACGCAAGGAATTGGAAGATGTGCAAAAACTATGTTGAATATAAAATATATGGAGGATCGTACATAGTTTCAATTGGTTTTGATCGGGGTGGATATTACCAACTAAAATGTGTTCTATTAGAGTGGATGATAGAGGAATCCAGCTTGTTGGTTTTAGTGGGAGGAAAATCCCACTTATTTTGTATTAGCTATGTGGAGGTTGTGTGGAAGTCCTAAGTGGAAGAAGACCTTCTACTCTTAGTAGACTCTTCTTTTACAGTGTAATTCATAGGAAGCTCCTATTAAAGGGTATTAGCTCTTTGAGTTTCATTGATTTTTAGCATCCTCTATTATGATAAGGTTGTGGAAACCTTAAAAACCTTATGTTATGGTTTTGGGAGCCTTAAAACCCTCTTGTTGTTTTTTTTACCTAGATTGTGGGAGCCTTCAAACCATCTTGTTATACTTTTTATGGTCTTAAGAGCCTTAAAACTATATAGTTATGATTTGTAAATGTTGGGGAGCCTCCAAAACCTCTTGGTTCTAGATCCATTTGTCAAAACCCTCTCTTTGGTTGTGGGCCTAATTATTAAAACCCTAACTTGTTCGATTCATAGCTTTTCCCTCAAAATCATTTATCCTATCAAATGAAAATATATAGTGAATACAAGGTTTGATATAAGAGACCAAGAATAATGGATTTTATATTCTTAGTGTTAGTCTTTCCATGGGACAAATCACTTGAGAAAAGAGGCCAACATTCCAAGATGGACCCTCTTTGGATTAGTCCATACTATATTTTAGAGATTTTGGGACACAATGTATTTCGATTGAAATACTTTTAAGGGAAATTTTTTTATTTAATATTAAATGGAAATTAAATGAAACACAACTTATTGATTATTCCATATTCATCAATATTAAACTAAATGTCAATTTTAGTTTAGGAATAGTTTAGGCTATAATAGAATTATATTAATTTCATTTTAGTTTGTGTGTTATTTCAATTCTACATTTTATTTCTCTAGTTTAGGATTAGACTTAGTTGTTATTTTTTCATACAATAATTTTGATTTCATTAGTGTTAGATTAATAAGCATTTCAAAGGAAAAATAATAGAAGATATAAAATATTTCACACACCCTCCATGAACTTGATGATGGTTGAACTCATATTCCCCCAGAATCAAAACATTGAGATATGTAGTCACTTTTAAATTGGTTGAAATGAAATTGAATTCACTATAAAAATGTAACATTCAAGATGGTTGAATTAATTTTAGACACTCATTAACTTCATGATTGATTTTTTTATTTTTCAAAGAAGATTGAATCTTTAATTCAAAATTATCATGTGAGTAAATAAAAGTTTTACATTTGAGAGGAGTCATCACTATACATTTAAGACAATACGGTATATGAACAATAATGAAAAATATATCTAAGGATGGACTTTTATAAACAAATTCTTATACCTTGGTTGTATTGGTTCCCAACCCTTTTAGATCCATAAAAGATAATAAAATATAAATAAATGAGAGAATTTGAAATCTTATAAGAAAATAAATGATATTTTTTTCAAAAGGGTGATTTGGGAAATCTCCATCAAGGTTATGGACACCTAGTTTGTAATGGAGAAAATCATAGAGTGGATCCAACTGTATCTTTTTTAGGATTATATACACCTAGTTGGAAGTTGATAAATGCCTAATCTTTCCCCTTATTTGATTTATTCATACAAAAATAAAATAAAATAAGAGTAAGATAACAATATCCTTTAGAAAATTTTGGGTTGTGGTGATTATATTTGAGTTATATAAATTTGAAGGGAAAAATTAAATAAACCATTTTACAAAATGTATGACTCTTTACAGATGTTCAAATCTAATATGTTATATGATGGGGCTCAAGTTAAGGTCCAGCCTTCCTTGAAAATTAATATTTTCTTTCATGATTCATTAGTGTTGTTCAAAATAAAACCATAAATTCTAAATTATATACACCAGGTCATGCTTTTCCTACAAATTCACCATCCATTTTTTGTGACCAACACATCCCCACTTCTCTTCATAATTGGATATCCCATAGATAATTTGAAATTCATAAGTTGAAATTTAGTGAAGTTAGGTAATATTACTTTTGAAGGAGTTTATTTTTATTGAAGTTCATCTAAGTTCTAACAAGCATATTCTATGGAATTTACACTCAACTAATTATGTTTTTATAACTTTTTGAACACTTTGAATATATAACACAGGTGGAAAAAACATTTTATCTATTGCACTTTATCAATATGTGGTGGTTGAATTTATCAAAAATCACCTAGGCCCTTGTTTCGAACTATCTATTAATTTCTTGTTTTGACACCTTAAAACTATCACTACTCTTTGTTGTAATTAACTTTAATTTTCTATTTTCTCTATTTTAATTTTTATTTTTATTTCTTGTAGTCTTAGGTCAAATTTCAATAAAATCCAAGAGCTTGTGTCAATCATATGTGTTGATGCTCAACTACCCCCTATTCCTAGAATAGGAACCCTCCTATTTTGATTCTTCAAAATGACTAAAAGCCAAACTTGCCAAGTCATTTATCTTCATAAAAAACAAATTTAATATTTCCTAACAACTTCTTGGTAAATATTAATTTTCTAGTACAAACTAGCATTTAGAAATATCTTAATTATTACAAGTCACTTAAAGTTTTCTCTAGGTTTCAATGGATAATTAAACATGAATTGATTCAAGATGTGCAGACAGGCCCTCATCAAAGAATTCCACTTGGTCTTTGAAAGTACTTCAACAAATCCTACCAGACTGACCATACATTCTATTTAAACCATCTACTTATGTATTTTTTCATTAAATTAGCTTCATTTTTATTATTATGGGTATTTAATGTTTCCCAAAGTATAACTTAAATTCTTTAATGACTTCATAGGATGTCAAAGTTAAACTACCAACTGAGACACTCGTAGAACGTCAAATTTAAGATCACAACCTAAAAAGGATAGATGTCTACCTTTCCAACCTTCATGACACGTCAATGACTCATCACTCTACACATGACACTTAGAATAGATCTAAAAACCCCATGAACCATGTGGTGACATCTTGAGAGCTTACGAAGGAGTTATCCATTATAATTCAAATTCATAAACTATGTGTTAAGACTCTTTCCCATCTAAGCAAACCTAATCAGTCCATGCCACCATTTTTACCTATATAATAAATAACCCCATGAGATATTTTGATGTGTCCCAAGCACAACCATTCAAATCTAAGTAGCCTTCCAAAGTGATGCATGTCCTCGAAGGTTTATCTGATACCAATGAATATCAACACCATGTCACACTTGATCTAAAGTTCATGAGGACCCACTGAATGAACATGTGGATGGACCCAAACCATCCAATAAAGGCTCAAAGGTATCCAAATATCTAATCCTCCTTTGAGAGAAACAAGTGGTAGAAGAATGAATAATAACCCATGAGAATGATGTGTGTCCACCTCAAACCTATGTGATGTTGACACTTGTCTTGCTCATGTTACTCTTATCTAAATAACCATGTTGCCACCTCTAAAGGCCCATGAGAATGATGCATGTCCCTAATAGACATAAAATATGATACCACATGTCATTACCATGAATATTCATCCTTAGATCAACCAAATCATTCTTGAGAGTGACATGTGTCCAACTTAAACCTGTGTGATGATGCCACCTAGCTTGCCCATGAGGTTACATCCTAAGGTCAGTCAAACCATCTCCAAAAGTGACATATGGCTCCACCTAAAAAATATATTTAAAACAAAGTTTCTAACAACTACCAAGACCAATCAAGAGGCACCACCTATCCAAGTAAGATTGCAATTACCTATGAAAGAGCCACTTATCCAAATAATGCCCTGATTGCTTATGAAAATGATAAGTGGCACTCTCATAGCTTATCAAAATAGAGGGCCCCACCCTAGAAATTGAAAAAAATGAAATGATTCTATATATAACTAAACAAATTAGTCATCACATAGAGCCATATACAAAGCACCCAAGACCAATCAAAAAGTGCCACATATCCTAGTTTGAGTCAACTAAGTAACCTAGTCACCTTTAAGCTCTGCAAATGTCTAATTGGATATAATGTGGCATGACACATGTCAAAATATGGTGATATTTAGCCTTAAATATAAAATTTATGGTAAATCAAAATCAAATCAGTGCTAAATTTTGAATACAAAGGTGACGATCTCACCATTAATGTGAAACAAACCAAAATTACCATCCAACCTTGAATTAATAGAGGCAATATTTAAAAGGATACTCCACTCAATCATTGTCACCTACACTTGAATTTGAATCCCTAATCATTCACCCTCTCTAATACCTACATTCTCAAGTTAACCAAACTTGAACTCTTCCTAGATTACACCCAAACCACCATGGTTGAAGCTCTAGAGTTATAGAGAAGTATGAGAAAAAGACAATTGATACCTATTAACAATATAAAAATGGAACAAGCAAGACCTTCCACTTTTGGTAAGGGCATCTCATTTGGAAATGATTATTTCTTATTTTAATTTGGCAATTTAGTCATGTTTAACGACATAGAGCTCATCCCCATTTCCCAAGACATAGACACACATTACATCAGTGTGTATTGCAATATTAAGGAGGCCAAAGATCTCGATGATTATGAAATCATGCCCCACATCATTCGAATTTATTTTGATATCTTGGCAATCTAATTTTTTGGTCTTCACAAAGATGCAATAAAATGAGAGGTCTTGCCATATATAGAACTAGTCTATGGCATATTTAGGATGTCAAGATGCAAGGATGGATTGCTCAAATCCATGTGACAAGGGCTTCAAATTTCCTTCATTATGGGTCTGAGTTTTGAAAATTAGTATGACCTACCCCTACCATAAATGGAGTACAACTAAAGCATCATCAAAAATTGGTATGAGGTTCACACTTTGGATAAAGTCTTGGCCTCATGGGTAATTTAACCTGAGGGGATTGTCTACATGAATGACCAGGGAGACCTACCCATCCAACAATTTAGAAAAAGGGTAAAGATTGGTCTTAACTTACTAAACAAGGTATTTAATAATGTACATATTAGATATCTAGAGATAAGGACAATATCACTACTATAGTTAATCTTAGAGGACCACTAGATTCCCTTACTTGGGGATATTGTTAGTGAGAATTTGGCCACATCTATGGAAGACACATGCAAAAATAGAGATTCATTCTATATGATGAGCTACCTATTGGATGTTATTTGTGCAACTTCACAATTAGGGTTAAACACATGATCCCCTAAGAGGTAGGAATTTGTTCTCCAATCTTTCTTCACATTGCACATCCATCACTCCAGGCAAAATATCAAGATAATAGCAAAGGATTTCTACCCCCAAATCTATATGTCAATAATAGAGTGTGATATGCAGAGGGTTCTATCAGAGGTGAGACAAGCACTAAAAAAGATTGGTAGTTTCTATATTTACCTCAACTATACAATAATTTAAGTGGAAGGGGTAATGGTATCTCCCCTTAGGCTACCAAGGTATGTGCCAATGCAGCTAGAAGAAGAGGATATAGCATACTAGATACTCCATGGAGTTGATGCTATCTTTAAGAAGAATAAAAATACACCTCCCCACAAGGCTCCTTACCAGCTAAGGAGAGCCAAGGTGAAATAATGGCAAGATGTGATAGTGGAATCAAGGCATAAAAACTCTTACTTACTGCCCAAAGATGACCTTAGAATGTGGGATTTGAACTAGGTCATTGATAGTCACCTCACCAAATTTAGAAGAGATGTAGTTATGGAATACAAACACCAAGATGAGGTACATGACTAGATATACTTTGATGTAATAAAGGATTAGGTAGTGCTAATAAATGATGTCAAGAAGAACATAATGTTTAATATGAGGCTCGACTGAGAAAGATGAAAGGATAATATAACTAGGCCTTAACTCCCACCAAATCATGGAATCATGTTCAATGATGATTATGAGAAAAAGAAGTAGATAATGCCCCTCTCATTAGGAATAGGCCCTACAGTCCCCCACTTCAAGCTACTCCAAGTAGGAAAGACATGCTTCCAAGCACTGAGCAAGGAGAACCCAACATCCCTCCTATCCCTTCTCAAGGTCCCATAATTTTATCTTCACTTATTGAAGAAACTACCACATAGAGCTCCAACTAACTGGGTCCCAATATCATCGATCTTAAGGAGGGGTCCCCATAAATAATTGAGATCTCATTGGAAGGACTGTATGCATTGGTAGGGAGGACTATTGAGAAATTATATACAAGGAATAAGTCTCTACTAGCCCCCCAAACTCCCTTAGTAGGTATAACACCTTAACCTTCATTTTTAGTTATTAGTATATTCACAACTTCTCCTACTTTTGTTTCTCATGTCATTCCCATGTTCACATCCCCAACCATTACTTATTTTGGAGGCACCATTCCCCATTTCATCTCCCATGTCACAACCAAATTTCCACCTCCACTAGACTCCCAAAGCACTATTGGAATTTAGGATAGGGATTCTACCCCATCCCATGTTGTTACTACAAGTGCATCACTCACACTTGGCTCCCTCATACTTGCTAAGCTACTTGGGGGAATTTTCAAATCATTCACCTAGTAGAATACACTTCACCCCACTATAGAAACCAAAATGATTTGTCCTATAACATTTCCATAATTTATTTTGGACATGGTACCAACTAAATCCTTATTTGATTCTATAAGTTAATTAGACCTAGCTAATTTGTTTATCCCTGCTACTACCTTGTCTTCTTTCTCTTCCCAAGCACTCTCACTACAACTACCTATCATTTAGCCAATATCTATAGCCACCCCAAATTGGGTAAGAGACATGATGTAAATAATAAGGTAGGAGAGGCTTCAGACAAGCTAGGCTACAACCCAAGTTAGAATGAGATTTGATCCAACCATTGGGACTATGAAGAGAGTAGTGAGGAGATAAGTGGAATAACATCATTTGATCTCAATTATGGTATATTAAAGTGAAGAAAGACTCTTCAATCTAACTAAGAAGAAGAATTCAAGCCCTAAATACGTGAAAGAGTATGAGGAGGATCATATATCCTTATGCAAGCACAAGATGAATCAGTTATATCCTTGATGAAGGGGATGCAATAGGAATTAAAGAGGCTAAAAGAGCAAACAATACCCACTATGATAGAAAGCACATAGATCTCAATAATCAATGTTATGATTAATTTTTTCAACTTATACAATTTCATTAAGAAGATATAATGTGATGGAATCATGCAAGCCAAGGAGGTCACCAAGCTTGACAAAATTCTTGTCCACTATGACACTAAGTTGGTAAACTTGGAAAGAGTGGCAAGAAGTAACAAATTCTTTGATCTCAATGTTTTGTGTATTGAGGACAAAGTGCCTACATAGACCATCCTCATGAACATGAGGATGATTTTTAATAAATGGTTTGATCAACTCAAGGATTCAAACACATATTTTGAGAAAATTGAGTTCAAGATAACCCACTTGTTAAAGGATGCCATGATTAATAGAGTAACCAAGCCTGACTACTCCTTCATAAAAGAGCAAGAGTTTACGTCACATATGAATTTATTCATCACATATTTCCATCAGGATGTGGCTAGTTTCATGATAGCGTCACATATGAATTTATTCATCACATATTTCCATCAGGATGTGGCTAGTTTCATGATAGTAGTATATTTGATTGACATTGATGTATTTGCTAATCAAAGGCTACAAAAGGCAGAGGTGATAGAAAAGGCCCTTAGAACCATACTCATGGAGCATAATAGACTAATCTAGGACATACCTAATATATTTAGGCCCATGCTCCTATATTTTTCTCAAATAGATAAGGACTACTAGGCCTATTCCAAAGTATGGACTAAGGAGGAAGATGTAATAAAGCAATAACAACAATAGTAACTCAACTACCCCCAAACCTTTAGAGATATTCAATTATGTTTTTTAATTCAAACATGGAATATTCCAACATATTATGGAATTTTATCCACTTTTTTATAATTTGATTCCACCTATGGGCCCACTTGAGAATGTATTAGGCATTTTTTGAAGCCTATGAGTAGGGGTCCTCTCAATTATAATTAGAAATAGTTATTTGCAAGAGTCAATACAAGAGAGCCAAAGAATTCATGAGATTGTCTATAGTGACTAATTGTGTGTTTTTTATTATTGTTCCTCAAGAGTTGGATGTATGGTTGTTTTCTTTATACAAATTAATCTATAAATTAAATTTTATACATGCATATATTAGTTTGATCTTAATTCTAGACTAACTAATTTGATAGGATATTTGTTATGTTTTCTCTCATTTACAACTATATGTGTTATAAAATCTACTGTGAGTGAGTTATCTTTATGCCAAGTATGTTTTAAAATACATGCATTCTCTTCCCTTGAAGATTCAACTACATATTTTTATATTTGATAATTATGTTAAAGCTATAGTAAGTGTTAGTTTCATATGTATTGCTTTATAAGTTAGTAGAATTGGTAGTTTTATGCATCTCAAGCACTCTCTTTTCTACCGTACCCTACTCTCTCTTAGATCCACTCATGAATAACCTTATGTTAAATCATGTTGTATATATATCCATTACTCATTTACATTTTTAAAAATAATTGGAAAACATTAAGATAAATCATAAATATTAGCTAGAAAATGTGTCATTGCATAACATTTATTATCCCTATAATAGGGTCTACTTTCAGACTTTGAAGTGGTGATTACATCTCTATTATTTATGTTATTCCAAGAAATATTTATATAAAACAATCAAGGCCCAAGTCATTCCAAGACTTTAAATTTAGTTTCTTACTTTCCCCTTTGTTCCCTAGTAACACAAGGAGGACTAAAAGTGAATCAACAGGGAGGGAAAAATTGGCACTAGAAAGAGGGCCATTGTGCAAATATTTTAATGCATCTTTAATGAGTTATAGTGTGCTTCATTGCATACATGATTAATTGTTTTAAATAACATGAATATTACTAAAGAACACTAAGGATCTATATTTTTTTTAGATGAATCTTAGCATCTTTTGCATGGATCTTTGCATTATTTAAAAGATCTCATCAAAATTAGTGTTTATTTGTGTAAATTTGGTAAAATAATTTGGATGTTTACTTAAATTCATGAAAAGATAGGTGAAACACCTAATTATTTACATATATTATAGGTTATTTTGATCATATTTGCAAATATTGGCATAAATTTGTTAAAGAATTTGGATATTTATGTGAATATCACTCTCTAACATGTTGACGGTACTAGATCTAGGCATTTAAGAACTTAATTACTCTATTTCATTTGAATTTAAGTAGATATTTACATAAATTTATATTAAAATAGTCTTATGCTCTTAAGTTTTCAAATAAGGCATAGATGCACTTGAATTTCTTGGTTTAACACTGATCTTTACAAGTTTACATACAAAGCTAACCAATATCTATGCAGGTTTTGAGGAATTTAAGGTTCCAAGGCCTAGATCTTCAAATATCATGGTAAAGATACTTGATCTAAGTTTTTTATTCAAATATTCATTGATATTTGTGGTATTTAACCCTTTTTGGGGCTATATTTGATAATCCTTTGCTCTTATAACCCATTCTACATCTTGGAGTTACTTAGGATTAGGATTAGATCATGATCTAAACCCAAGAACCCTTTAACATTTCTAGAGACCCATAGGAAGGCTAGAGTGGGAAAAGGTAGAGGAAGGAATTCTAGTACCCATACAAACTCCCCATATAACTATAATTTACAATGCCTTTTTCCAATCATCATATGGATAACTAGTTTATCCATTAACATCCCTAGACCTGTACATGATTTACCAAGAAATATAGAGAAATATCTACCTCTTTTTACCCCCACAGGTAGATTAATGGTTGAGGAGTATGTAAATCCCTTTAAATAATCCTTAAGGTTGCTTAACATGATCCATGAGGATGTGGTTTGTCACCTCTTTCCTTTCACATTTCAAGATGCCACATATGATTGGTTCTTTAACTTGCCCAAAAATTCCATCATAAGATGGAATCAAATTAATGACACCTTTATTACCTAGTTCAATAGGGTAGTTAGCCCGAGAGTCATGTAATAAAATTTTACCACCTTGAAAATATACCTAAAGGAGATAATTATAACATTTAATGCTAGGTTCTAAAAGATGTACGCCCTAAACATCCCCACCATATAAACCTAGCGATGATTTAACTTTAGAAATATACAAGAATGATTTAGATTCAATGATAGTTATCTTCTTGAGAAGAACTATAGGCATTGGCATGTCGATCTTGGGCTATGCTAAGGCTATTCATATTGATGAGAAAATACACCCACAAGGACACCCTGCCTTTGCCATACGAAATGTTGACCCAAATCTACCTATTCTAAAAGTCATTCCCAATATGAATAAAAACCACCCTATATTAAACCAACTATCAGTGATCAATCAGTTGCCTTTGATCCATGTGGCACCTAACTAACAACTAGGTTTCTTTAACCAAGAAAACATTAGGACTCACCCCCAGAATAATCAAGCAATGGTGCCTATGAACAACAAAAATGTCCAATATATGACCTAGAACAAGAACCTAGAACATCCAAAGGGAGAGTTATATTCAATCTAAAGGAGTGTGTAAAAACTAGCTAATGATTTCTTGGATCTCAAAAAACAAATGGGTAACACTTTAGAGAGCTCCAATAGGAATTATAAATTTCAAAGATATAACAAGACTTTTAATAGGCCTAAAAATAATAGTGATCACCCTTTGATAAAATTAATTGAGATCAATATTTTTGAAATGTCCTTACCTAACTAGTGCTAAGTGCATAATATTGCTAGACATGGGGAACTTGACTGTGTTGAGTTTTTTCATGCATTTGAAGCCATTTAGAGCAAAATGGAAGGATTTGACATGAATTTAACTGATCAAAACAATGCTTAAACCTCTAATATCTCTAATGATGCCTTTAAATCCCTTGAATTGGTCCTCATGGTTGAGACTTATGACTTTCCAAAACAAGATGAGAATGAACTTAAAGATAACATTAAAAAAGTGCATGATTTCTAGAAGTGCCAAATGAGAATTTACACCTTGAGAATCAAAGGTCAAAACCCACCCTTGACAACTTCCACTCCATCTAATAAGACAAACACACCCCTTGATAGCAGAAGAAAAAATAACCCTCCACACCCCAAAGGTAAGGAGAATCAACCAGCAATAGAGGTCCCCTACACCACATCAAAAGGTGTATACAATATAATAGAAGGCATGAATAAGATCAAGGAAAACATAATGTTAAAAAAGCTCACATAGATTACTAAATAATGTGATTTGCTTTTGAAATCACTGAATGAAAAGCCTAGATCTAGTAAGGCTAAGCAATCCCATGCCAATTTAGTAATGTATAATGGCAAACATGAGGTTCCTCTATTCCTATTAACTATCAAAAAAAATTGTAAGAATATCTATAATTCCTTAATTTATTATGGTGCTTCAGCTAATATTATACCTCTAGGAATTTATAAAAGAATAAGGCTAAACCCAATCAAATCTAAAAAGGTAGTTGTGTAATTAGATAAGTTGAGACTAAAGGTAATTGGTGAATTATTGAATATTCATATGCAACTATCTCATGAACCTTGAGTACAATAGTTCATCAAAATTTAGGATATTAATATGCTAGAAGCCTATGGATTGTTACTAAGCCATGATTGGACTAAATATTTAAATGTATATATGTGGTATTCTCACATGTGGTTACCTTGGCATGGGATCCCTAATTAGATCAGGATTGATTGAGAACCCAAGATGAAATATATGATTATTGAGTACAACACCAAGAATGAAAGCTAAATTACTAGTCCTCTAATTTAGGTGTGTATACTTTGGAAACCACTAACATTGTTATAGGTAATAAAAATATAGAAGAAAAATAAAATAAAGGTCCTTAGACATTGCACTTTGATAGTGCATGATCAAAACAAGGTTTAGATGTTGGGATTATCCTAATAAATCTTGAAGTCAAAGAGTATCTATTAGTGAAGGTTTTTATTTTTCCCTATTTATTAATTAGGGAAATTGTATTTCTTGTGCATACATGGAGTTTTCCTACATTTGTGGGATAGGCTAGCTTATGTGGAGGTGTGTGTCATAGATGTGTCATAGGTGTCATAAGAATGTCATAAGTAACTCATTTGATGGGAGTTACTTCTCTATTCTTAGCACCTTGTCACCACCTTTTATGGAGGAGTTACATTCTATTCTTGGGGTGCCTTGTCCACCTTTTGTGGAGGAGTTACTTACGTACTCTCCTATTTGTATTCCTCACTTTGGCCATCTCATGTTAATCAAATTTTGATTTTCTCTATTTTGTCTTGTGCAATTTCTCTTATTGTGTTATTCTTAAATTGCTTTAGCATCTATGTGGTGTGCACTTGTTCAACTTGTGTGATCATGTCTCCATTGCACTCGCATTATCCAAATTTTGGCAACAACTCTGATATAGTATCAAAGCTAACCCAGTAATCTTGTGTGATTATGCTTTTAACTTATTTTGAAATCAAGAGGAGTGGAGTTTTATTTATTTTTTTATTCTAGATTTGGTCTAAAATAAAAAAAATCTGTCAATATCACTTCTAGTATCATTTCCTTGGGAATCTTTGGCCTTTGGTTGTCTTCACTTCAGGGAGCAGCATTCAAAAGCAGAAGGAGGAAGGTTGGTGCTCAATTTCTGCCTTCAGTTCCAGTAAGGCGCAGCAGTAGCTTTCTTCTAGCAAGGCACCTTCTGCAATGTCTTCCTTTATGCAATGCCTTATACACTCTTGTTTTCCATGCCACTCAGTTGACTTTTTCTTGTTTGCAGTGCCTTAAGCTGTGCAGTGCCTAGGTCTGTAGGTTAGTTTTTTTTTTTGCTAAAAACTCAGAACTATGCCCTTTTTTGGATGCCACTACTGCATTTGTTTTGCTGTCTAAAAAAATAGAAGTGCACCCTCTTTTCTGGTAAAGACATTTTTCTACTTCCTTCTAGCAAGGTGCATCAGTCAGGCTGTATGCCAAGCAGCAGATCTGCATTTATTTTTTTTCTTTTTTGAGTCAAAATTTTGAATTGTTTGCTTTTGGACGCCCCTTCCTTACTTGGCATCCTATTTGGCACCCCTTGGACATGTGGCATCCTTCAAAACTATCTTTGTTTTTTGTTTTCAGTCTAAAATTAACTTGTAAAACAAAAATTAGTCAATTTGACTGAGTATTTAATTTTTTAGACAGTTTTTTTTTTGGGGGTTTGAATTAAAACTTGTATCTTCAACCTACGAAGACGAAGGGTGAGGCCCAGGTTAGCGGGACACCAATTTCTCCTCACAAAAACCTCTTTTGGATTCCTCATTCTGTGAGGAGTCCAACGAGTGGTTGGAAGGCCACTTTCTCTCCCCATAACAAGCATTTTTTTAATGTTTTAGTGCTTTTTTTTGCAAAAACACTAGTTTAGGGGAAAATTATAACTTTAATATCTTGCAAACGGTAGCTCGGTTTTGGGTGCCGTTTTTTTCAAAAGTTCTTGTAATTAAATTATCCATAGCATATATTTTTTAATTTTTAAAAATTCACTAGTTTATAAAGTGCCAAAAAAATTAGGTCTCTTGGGACGCATTTTCGGCTGAGTCCGACGTCGTGTTTGCTTTAGTCTTGCACTGATTTCTCTAAGACACATTCTCGACTGAGTTTGACGTCTTTTGAGTGTGCACTTGCATATTTGGGGGGGGCAACATTTCAGGGGGGTGTGATTGATTTTCACAACTTGCTTTCATTCTCCTTTCTACATAAATTCACAACTTGCAATCAACACAACTTCACCTAAATTCAACTAAAAAATGGATTATTTTCAACTTAAACCCCTAACACCCTTCAACTATCATAAATAGAAAGTTAAAATGTCAATCATTCTTAGAAGCAAAGGGTTGTATAGGATCACCATGGGTACATAAGTAGAACCCAACACAGATGTTGAAAAGGTCAAGTGGTACAACCGTAGTGATGAAGCCTTTAGATTACTGAGCTTTTCTATGTCTCCAAAATTTCTCTTCCACTTAGAATCCTCCCAAACTCCTAATGACATATGGGACACTTTAAAAAAGTTGCTTGGAAAGCTTGATGAGATGAGAGGTCATGAGCTCGAAAATGAACTCATAAGTCTAAGTCATAGCAACTTTGACACCCTACATGACTTCTTCACTAAGTTTAAGGCCCTTAGATTTCAATTGAAAGAATGTGGGATAGAGAAGAAAGATGACCAACTCATACTTTCTATTCTTGTAAAGTTAGGTCCAAGCTATTCAGTCTTTGTCTCCACTTTCCATGCCACAAAGAGTGCCCTTGGCACTGCATGGAAAATGTCTTCTTTAGATTCATTCATTGCCAACTTGACTAGGGAGCAAGATAAGCTAATTCAGATGGGCACAATGAAGTCTACTCAACCCCAAGCCTTGATATCTAGAAATGGTAAAGATAAGACTTCAACAAAGGAGAAGAAGAAAAAGAATAAGGACCAGGAGAAGAAGAAAGAAAACACTAATCCTGCCAAAAACAACATTGAGAATTCCTCTTCCAATGCTAAACCTAAGAAGGAGAAGGTTAAGTGTGCCTATTGTAAAAAGACAGGGCATGATGAAAACAAATGCATGAAGAAACAAATAGATCACCTAACTCATCTTCTAGAGAAGAACAATATAGGTGTTCCTGAGTCCATCAAGTAGAATTCATCTACCCAAGATTCTACTAAGGCAAAAGGCAAGGGTAAGGAGAAAGAAAAGGGAAAGGCCCTTGTAGTAACTACAGCTTCTACATCTTCATGGGTCATAGACTTAGGTGTTTCTCACCACATGGGCTCTTCACTAGTTGAGTTTTCATCTTTAGAGCCTTGTAGCATGACTTCAATTAGTTTGGGTGATGACACATCTATTTCCATTGCAGGGAGAGGGTTAGTTGAAATGGAAGGAGGAACATTCAACAATGTTCTAAGTGTTCCTTCTCTTTCAACCAATCTCCTATTAGTGTACCAAATCACTCACATTGGTCAGGGTATGAGAGTTGAGTTTTCACTAGATTCAGTGGCTATTAGGGAGTTGCATAGTGATACTATAGTGGCAGTGGGTAGGGTAGATCACCAAGCCAGGTTATACACCTTCTCACATTTTGCATTAGACTCTTCTCCAATAGCATTGTTGACTCATTCAGATGGAGTTAGCAAATTGTGGCATGAGCGGTTTGGCCACCTTAACTACTGCTATCTTGAGCAACTTTGTAAAAATGACATGGTCATTGGCTTGCCTAGTGTCCAATTCTCAAAAGGACTTTGTGAGGGGTGCTCCCTTGGGAAGCATCTCAAAGCAAAATTTGATAAAGGTAAATCTTGGAGGGCTTCACAACCTTTGGAGTTAGTCCACAGTGATGTATTAGGACCCTTTCCCAAACCATCTTTTATAAGGGCCAAGTACATTCTCACTTTCATTGATGATTTCTCTAGGTACACTTGGATATATTTTTTCAAACAAAAGTCTAAAGTGTTTGAAAATTTTATAGACTTCAAGGCTCTTGTTGAGAAACAAAGTGAGAAATCCATCAAGGTTCTTCGAACTGATAATGGAGGGGAGTATGTTAGCATCAGATTTGAGCAATTTTTCACTATAGAGGGGATTGATTTGTAGTGCACAGTCACTTACAGTCCTTCACAGAATGGGGTTGTAGAATGCAAGAATAGGTTCTTGAAAGAGATGGGTAGCTGTATGATTCACTCCAAAACCCTAGCACCACAGTACTGGGATGAAGCTATCAATCGTGCTTGCTACATTCAAAATATCATTCCTCACAAAGCTTTGAAAGGGATAACACCCTTTGAAGCTTGGCATAAAAGGAAACCTGATGTTGAGCACCTTAGAGTTTTTGGATCCCCATCCATGGCCCGTATTCCAAAGAAGAAATGCAAAGCTATGGAATGTCAGTCCAAGCCTTTCATCTTTTTCGGATATCCAAATGGTATTAAGGGATATCACCTTCTAGATCCAGTCACTCATGAGTTGTTCATCAAGAGAAGTGTCCATTTTTAGGAGAGTCCTAGAGACTCAACACTTGACACTTCTTCACCCTCATCAAATCTACTTCTTCATGATGATTCTTCATCAAATTTAGATCAGCCACAACAAGTTCTTGAGCCAGAGTCATCTTCTTCTTCAAGTTTAGACAACGAGGATAGTGATGTAGAGTCATCCACCTCTAGTCAGTTAGAGGATGAGGAGTTAGCACCTGACTCACCCACTTTCAGGCCACTTTGGGCTAGATAGACACTTGAGAGTGATGGCACTTGGGCAGGAGATCCCGTAGATGACAAACATACTAGGGGGGATTTTCATAGAGATCCACGTGCCTTCTTTGCTTTAGTTTTAAATCCATAGACTTTTCAGAAGGCATCAGGGGTACTTGAGTGGGATAGTGATATGGAGGAAGAATATTCTTCTTTAATAAAAAATCACACTTGGGATTTGACTTCACTTCCTAAGGGAAGAAAGATGGTTTGATGTAGGTGGATATATCAGACCAAGTTTACAGCAGATGGGTCAGTTGATAAGTACAAGGCATGATTGGTTGGCAAGGGTTTATCACAGGTGGCAGGCATTGACTACTCAGAGACCTTTGCACCCATTGCAAAGATGACTTCTATTTGACTCACCTTAGCTATTACCGCAACACATGGTTGGGATGTGCATCAGATGGATGTGAAGAGTGCATTTCTTCACAGAGACCTAGAGGAGGAGATCTACATGGAGCAGCCGCCAAGATTTATTTAGGATTCTTCCTTAGTATGAAAACTTAGGAAATCTATTTATGGCCTCAAACAGGCCCCTTAAGCTTGGTATGCTAAGATGGATTCCTTTCTTCTCACAGTGGGTTTCACTAGGTGCCATTTTGATCCCAATGTCTACTTCTTGTAGTAGGATGATTCACTCTTGATTTTGGTTCTATATGTTGATGACCTTTTGATCATCGAGAGTTCTTCATTGGCTATTGTAGTGGTGAAGGCATCTCTTTAGGATAGATTTGACATGACAGACTTGGGTTTGTTGCACTACTTCCTTGGCATCGAGATCTCACAATTAGATTCAGGAATTTCTCTTGCATAGCCTAAGTATGCTCTTGAACTATTGGCTCGATTTCACATCGTTGATTACAAGCCATCTCCAACTCCCTTTCTATTAGGAGTCAAGCTTGAGGCTGATTGTTCTTCACCATTGGTTGATGCCGCTTGGTATTGACAACTTATTGGTAGTCTCATCTACTTAACTCACACTAGGCCTGACATTTCATATACATTGGGACTTGTCTCCAGATTCATGCAGGAACATCATGAGCTACATTGGAAAGCAGCTAAGAGGATCTTGCATTACATATAGGGTTCACATAGATATAGGATTCATTATAGATTTGGCATAGAGGTTGACTTGGTTGGATATACAGATTCAGACTGGGCTGGTGATTCATAGACTCACAAGTCCACTTCTAGTTATAGTTTCTCTCTAGGTTCTAGTCCTATCAGTTGGTCTAACAAGAAGTAGAATGCTATTTCTATATCATCCATAGAGGCAGAGTACAGGGAAGCTATTAATGCAACTACTAAGGCTATTTGGCTTTATGGGATTCTTTCTAAGTTTGGAATTCCTATCAGACAGGCCACCATCATTTATTATGACAACTAGAGTACCATTCAGATTTATAGGAATCTAGTTTAGCACCAACAGACCAAGCACATAGAGATTCACATGCATTTCATTTGGGAGCTGATTCATAGTTAGGTCATAGACTTGATATTTTATCAGTCTTTAGAGTAGGTTACAGACATCTTCACCAAACCTTTCACCGAGAGCAAGTTCATTAATTTATGATCTCTTCTTGGGGTGCAGTCCACATATGCAGTAGCTTCATCTTTAGGGGGGGCCTTTTAGCCTCTTCTTTATTTTATGTCTCTCTTTTGTGGGGGAGTTTTTTCCTACGGGTTTTCTCCTTTTCTCTATCTTATGGGAGATTGCATTTGTACATGGGTACCTCATTAGGCCTAGTTGTCGGGACCCATTTTTATATTTCCACATTGCCCACCTAAGCTATGCTTATGGGGGGTATTAGTGTAGGTTTTTATTTTTCCCTATTTATTAATTAGGGAAATTGTATTTCTTATACATACATGGAGTTTTCCTACATTTGTGGGATAGGCTAGCTTATGTGGAGGTGTGTGTCATAGATGTGTCATAGGTGTCATAAGAATGTCATAAGTAACTCCCTTGATGGGAGTTACTTCTCTATTCATAGCACCTTGTCACCACCTTTCATGGAGGAGTTACATTCTATTCTTGGGGTGCCTTGTCCACCTTTTGTAGAGGAGTTACTTACGTACTCTCCTATTTGTATTCCTCACTTTGGCCATCTCATGTTAATCAAATTTTGGTTTTCTCCATTTTGTCTTGTGCAATTTCTCTTATTGTGTTATTTTCAAATTGCTTTAACATCTATGTGGTGTACACTTATTTAACTTGTGTGATCACGTCTCAATTACACTCGCATTATCCGGATTCTAGCAACAACTATGATAGTATCTAGCTTCTTATAGATTATAGTTCTCTTTCAATAATATGAGACTCTTATCTTAGGACTTTAATTTGAAATTAAACATAAGGTTAAATAACTTCTAGTCTATGGTGACTATGAATTGGTTGTGAATCAAGTTAGGATTAAATATCTATGTAAACCTTCTTTTTTAAGAAAGTATAAATTTAGATCTTAGGATTTAGTCAGGTTTTTTGACTCAATCAATATTATTTCCTTGCCTAAGGAATAGAACTAGATGGCAGATACTCTTGCTTTAGTAACAGTGAACTTGATATTTATGAAAGCTTTAAACCTATAAAAATTCACCATGGATATAATTTTATGCCCCTCTATGCCTAATAACATCAATCAGTTTCATATTTTTGATGATGACCAATAGATAATTGACTTCTTATGCAATGCTAGTGTTTTTAAATCTCATATCATTGATGAATAGGATGAATGTTCTGAAGAAAGTTTGAAGGATAACAATGATGGAATAATCTAGTTTAAAGAGAATCAAATCCCTAAGGGCATAATCTCTTTGGAGAGGATGTTTAACCTAGAAAAGCAAGAAAATGAGACTAATCAACCTAAAGTAAGTGGAATAGATTACAAATGAGTAAACTTGGGAGACCCTGGGAATGAAAAGAATGTTAACATTGGATTAGTATGTACCAATGAGGAATTGGAGAAAGTCACTACCCTTCTAACCAAGTTAAAAGATGTTATTGCATGGTCATATAATGACCTAAGGATATTTGACACTCATGTTATCACTTATACTATCCCATTGAAGGAAGCATGTAAACCTCTCAGGCAAAGACAAAGGCTAGTCATTCTGATATTTGAACCTCTAATTTACAAGGAAGTGAAGAAATTTCTTGATGTAAAGATAATATTTCCAATATGGCATTTGACATGGGTTACCAATCTTGTGCCACTTTGAAAGAAGAATGAAGAGATATGACTTTATTTTGATTCCAAACTTTGAATAGATATTTCAAAAACGAAAATTACCCTTTTCCATCTTTGTATGAATTGATGTAGTTGGTAAGTGTCTCCAAAATGATGTCATTCCTAGACGTATTTTTAAGCTATAACCAAGTCTTGATAATCAAGAATGATAGAATAAAGATTGATTTCACAACTAAGTGGGGAATGATTGCCTACAAAAGAATTCCATTCAGACTAATCAACATAAGAACAAATTTCCAACAAGAAATGGACCATGAATTCTATGGCTTAATAGGTAAATACATTATTTTTTACATGGATGATCTAATAGTGTTTTCTAAAAATAGGAAAGATCATATGATGCATAAGAGAAAGTGTTAGAAAGGTGTAAAAGGTATGGAATCTCTTTAAACCCTAAGAGTATATTTTATGTGACTAAAGGTAAACTCTTAGGACATGTAATCAATAAAGAAGGTATGATCATTGAATTTGATAAGATCGATGCAATTTTGAAGGTAGAAGTTAGAAATAGCAAAAAAGAGTTAAATTTTTTTCTTTGGTAAAATCAACTTTGTAAGAAAATTTATTTTTGGTTTTGTATTGATTATGAGATCACTCAACACCATGATAAAGAAAGATCCAAAGCTATAATGGATATTTTAGGTGAATAAGGCCTTCAAGGACATCAAGGAGGCTATTGTCCAAGCCCCTATCTTGATAAGTCCTAATTTTAATAAAGTTTTTTATTTATACTCTTTCACTTATGATCATATTATTATTATTGTCTTAACACAAGAAGAAGATGATAAAGAGCATCCCATAGCCTTCATGAGCACTAATTTAAATAATATAGAGATAAATTATCCTATTCTAGATAAATAATCTTACACACTAATGAAGGCTATAAATAAATTTAGATACTACATCCTAAGGAATAAGACATTGCATAGTGTCTGATCTAGATGTTAAATTGATGGTGGGATAGAACAAACTAAAGGAAAGAAGAGGGAAGTGGATGAAAAAGCTTTAATAATACTATTTAGAGATAAAATCTACTAAATTAGTTAGGATTCAAGGTCTTATCTAATTCATTACAAACACTAATCCTTATATTGATGTTATACAAGTTAAAGCAAATCAAGTACCTGGAGGAGATTGGTACAAAGACATTATCCATTACTTTATACATGGAGTGTGTCCCTCAAAACTCAAAAGAGAACATAAAATATCCCTCAAGCTGAGATCATCTCACTTTATGATCAAACTTATGAAGGAATTTATGTGACGTGTGTCTCCAAAGATGAAGACACTGAGATCATGGACAATTTTCATGACAAGCTGGGAAGTGACCATCCTTTAGGATGTACTACAACACACAATATATTTAGGGATATCTATTATTGGGAAACTATTTTCAAAGATGCACATGCCCATATGTGAACATGTCACCAATGTTAGGTGTTCAATCAAAGAGAAGTGAAGGCATCCATGCCTTTGCAACTTGTAGTTGAGACCATGCCATTCATACAATAGGGCCTTGATTTCATAGGAGTAATAAATCCCAACTCCTCAATAAGACACAAGTTTATTCTAACTTATATTAATTACTACACAAGGTGGACCAAAGCAATGGCCACCAAGACTAATAGAGTAATTGACATCATCAAGTTCCTAGAAGAAAACAATACCACCTGGTTTGGAATATCTTTATCTCTAGTGTGTGATAATGGCCCCACCTTTGCATCAAATGAGTTCACTTAATGGACATATGATAATTATATTTTCATCAAGTTTACTTAAAACTACTACCCTAAGGGTAATGAAGTAGATAAATCCACCAACAAAAACTTGATCAATGTCATCAAAAAGTTTGTAGAAAATAGACCAAGAGAATGATAGTCCCTACTAAAGTTTGCTCTATGGGTAGATAGGACCATTTACAAGTAGGTACTCAAGGCATCCCCATTCTTGCTAATTTATGGGTAAAAACCTATATTTAACATTATATTAAGGCTAACCACCTATGATTTTATGTCTACTTACATGGAAGATGATGAAAGAATCTAGTCTAGGATACTAAACACATCCAAATAGAGGATGTTAGGGATGAAGCATTGCAAAATTTCATCTAGCATCAAGATCATGTAAAAATATGGTTTGATAAACAAGCCATAGTTAAAGCATTCTGAATATCAGACTAAGTCTTGTTGTGGGACAAGGCCCATGAAAATAAAGGATATCATGACAAGTTCACTCCCCTCTAGATTGGACCCTATCAAGTAGTAGATATGCTTGGTGAAAATACGTTTAGACTTAAAGAATTATAAGCAAATGACTTAGCTTTACCTATCAATGGGTAATACATGAAGCATTACTTAATTTTTTTTCTATCCCAAATTTAACAAGGAGAGTAAGCTTGCTTATAGTTATATTGGGTATGGGTAGAATAATTTGCTTTTGTTCTTCCTAATTTTCTATTTTATTTTCCCATCATGTTCTTCCTTGCTTATCATTTGTTTGCTTCCTATTGTGTGTTATAGTTTAGCAATAAGTCCTATGGACAAGAAATATTTTTCTCAATTTTTATTAACCTAGATCCATAATGGATGAATGGATGGCTGATTTTAAACACTAGTAGTGCAAAGTTGAGAAAATTTTAGCATTATTCTAATTCAAATTAGTTGGGCAGTGTTAATTAAAAAAATTAGTTTTCTCATGAATATCTTAAGTTATTTTAAGGCTGTAATAAAGTTTAGATGATTGAACATTTGATTGAACAAGAGTTTGAGTTTATGAGAAGCATCTTAATATCACTCAAATTCACTAAATAAATTGCCTAGGTAGAAAGTGCTATATGAGAATGAATAGCATTCAAACTATGTCTTGACACAATCCTTACACCTGGTTAATTTTGGCTCCCAACCATTTTGGTTTATAAACATAGGTATGAAAAAAGAATAAACAAAAAATATGATACACTAATGAATTGAGATCATAAACTACTTCATATTAGCTATGAATGGTGATTTAGACAATTTCTATCGAGGCTATGGATACCCAACTAGTAGTAGATCAAGGCCTAGAGTGGAGCCAAAGGTATCTTTATTAGGGCTATGGATGCGTAGCTGGTAGTAGACCAATGCTTGAGCCATAACTAATTAAGCAAAATATTATTATTTAATATAAATAATTCTTAATTCATTTCATGTTTAGATGTTTTGAAACTTGAGAGATAACACTTTTGAACCTATTGGCAATGGTCAAAGAACTTGAAAGTACACACATAGTATGATTTTCCACAAGATTTAAACTCTATTTCTAGCCTATGATCTTTCATTTGTTCCAAAATTGGTTTTAATGTTATCTAAAAATCTTAGTGAGATGATTAATTTTTAATGTCTTTGAACAGGATCTGAATTCTAACATTTTGCAATGTTTCCTCATAAAGGTCACCATTTGTTGATTCTCAACTACCCCCTATTACTATAATGGGGACACTCCTATTTTGATTCTTAAAAATGCCTAAAATCCAAACTTGTTGAGTCATTTTTCCATATAAAAAATTGATTCAATAATTCCTAACAACTTCTTGGTTAAATATCCATTTTTCAATACAAACTAGCATTTAGAAATATTTGAATTATTGCAAGTCACTTCAAGTTTTCTCCAAGTTTCAATAGATAATTAACCATGAATTGATTCAATATGTGAAGATAGGCCTTCATAAAATTATTCCACCTAGTCTTTGAATGGGAATGAACATAATAGACTTCACCAAGTCCCACTAAACTCACCTTACATTATATTTTAAGCATTTATTTACATAGTTTTGCTTTAAATTATCTTTATTTTGCTTATGATGGGTATTTGACATTTCCCAAAGTCTAAATTAACTTCTCACATGAATTTTTAGGATGTAAAATTAATATCATAACCTAAATAAGATACATTTCTACCTCATCATCCTTTATGATCCCTCAATGATTCATTGCTCCATACATGCCACTTGGAATGGATCTATGAACCCCACAAATCACATGGCACCATCCTGAGAGCTTCTGAAGGAGTTAGTTATTGTAATTCAAATTCATAAGATATGTTTTAATACCTTAGCCCATTTGAGAAAACCTAATCATTCCATTCCACCACACATCCTACTAAAATAAATAACCCCATGAGATACTACCACATGTCCCAAGTGTAACCATCCAAATCTGAGCAACTTTTCAAAGTGATGCACATCTTCAAAGGTTCATCTAGGACTAATTCTTGTCAACACCACATCATACCTAATCTAAATATCATTAGGTCCCATCTAATAAAAATGTGGATTCACCTTCATCATCCAATCAAGAATTGATGGTGTCTAGCTACCAAGCTTCCTTCTCAAGAAACAAGTGGTAGAAGAAATAAGAAGAGCCCATGAGAATGATGTGTGTCCCCTCAGACCTACATGATGTTGACACTTTTCATGCTTGTATTTATACTATCTAAACAACACTTAGTCACCTATAAAAGCCTTTGATAATGACACATGTCCCCACTAGACCTAAAATATGATGCCACATGTCATTCTCATGAAGCTTCATCCTCAGATCAACCAAATCATTCTCGAGAGTGACATGTGTCTAAATTAAAACTACATGATGATGCCACCTAGCTTTGCTACAAGGTTACATCCTAAGTTTAGTCAGACCATCTCAAATATTGACACATGGTTCCACCTAAGACACATATTTAAAACAAAGTTACTAATAGATGTCAAGATCAATCAAGAGGTGCCACCTATCCAAGTAAGATCATGATTGTCCATGAAAGAGCCACCTATCCAAGTAAGGCCCCAATTGTCTCCAAAAATGATAAGTGGCACTCTCATAGCCAATCAAAGTGTTGGGTGAATATTTTGTCGTCAACTAACTGATGACAAAATGGGTATATCAGCCACAACGTAGGGAGATTTACACCATGAAGAGTATGGGTTTACTAGATCTGGATGAAGTAAATCTCTCCTCTCATCAAGGGGAGGTTCCCTATTAATACTTACGTGCCAAATATATAATTAAGTAGAAAATAACACATGGGGGTGGTATAACAGCATCTACCTCTCTTTTTTTAGAGGTAATGTACAAGGAACAAAAGAGGGAAAATCTTGGTCTATCGCTAACAACACTCCTCTTCTTTTAGGAATGGTATTAAATAGAGAGAAATAAATCACCTGAAGTAACAAAGTCACAAGAATGCTCACGCAAGCACAAAGTATTTCGTAGCTTCTTCATAGATCTAGAACAAGTACAACCATAGAGTAAAGTGAAGCACAAAGTCTTCACCTGAAACTACAAAAGATAACAAAATCTCAAAGGTAAAAGTAGCAAAAATTCTATCTTCTACCCTCTAGAAACACCCTCTGATAATATAAACACACCCACTTTGCTTATTAAATTAGATGAATAAGATATTTCTAGGAAAAAGGACATAAGAACTATTTCCTAAATAACACAGACAATCTCAACACAAAGTCTGAAATAACCTGCTTCTCATTCATTCAATAGAATATGATTTACAAATTCGAGCACAAAGTCTCAAAAGTTGCTTCAATTTTAGTAGAGTATTTGCTATTAATTTTTCCAAGATATATTTACAAATGAGGTCTCCACTATATATAGAGAAAAAATCCTCAAAAATAAAAAATAATAAAATATACAAAATATCTTGGTCAAAGATGACTCATCTTTGACTTTTAGATATTTTTCCAAACTTTTTACATGTAATTACATTTTTCAAAACTGCATGCACTTTACACAAAACAAAAGTGCATAAGGATAGAAGAAGAAAGAAGGAGAGAGAGATTCAGTTTGGGCCGCTAGGTTTCTTTAGATGAGCATCGTACATTGCGATAGATGCTTGAGTTCCTATGCTGTCTGGCGCAACTGCATTCTTGGAGACGATTCTCACTTTGATCAATGCATCCTTCAATGCTATGATGACTTTAGCATGGCCAGTTAACTTGGATTTCAAATTCTCCAAAGTTAACTAAGCATCTAGAATGTTGTCCACCGAAGACATTGAGAAGGATTTTCCTTCAAAATCTTTTTGAATCATCTCCTTAAAATTTTGAATCATCTCTTTTGCCAGAAGGAACTGATTGTCCTTAGAGGTTAGGTCACATGGTAGCTCTTCTAATTTATTCAGCAGGCTTAGGTCACTCTTCTCACTAGCTTCCTTGAAAGCTTTAAGATCATCAATTGAGTCTTTGAGTACCTATATTTTGAAGGTCAGTGACTCCTTGATCTCAACATAGGAGTCCTTACTGGAGATGGCACCAATAGATATCAAGGTGCTCTTCTTGAGATCCTTCATTTCTTTCCATCTGCCAAGATCTTTCTCCAAACTATCAATCTTTATTTTTAGTCTTCTTCATGGTCTTGGACTGCTTCAGAGAAACTTCAGTGACCTGGAAGAACTTCCACTGAAAAGACGTCGATGAAGAGGGACCCTTCACAGAAACTGTAGCAAGAATCATGATTGTGCAATCAGGGGAAGAAAGTAGCGATCTGGGAGAACTACACATTTGTTGGTCATGATCAGGGAAATGCACTTGAAAGGGATGAGACATGAGCAGGTCAAAAAGTGGAAGAAAAGGGGAGCGGGTGTGGAAAATAGGAAAAAGAGACTGTGAGCAGATGTAGTCAGCGGTAAAATTGCCACTCACAACACAAGCGGCAATTTGGAGACTGCGAACACGATCGACATCAGCAAAATTACTGAGCATGGTAGACAACACCACTGACATTGGCAAAAATGCCACGCACGGTAGACATATCGGCCAATGTCAGCAATATTGCCTCATATAGTGCTTGACATTGGGCGACAAATTTACCACCCACAACAATAGGCGGTGAAAAGGGGCCGCAGAACATAGGTAAAGGTGGCAAAATTTGCTGCCCTTGCAGGCAAAAGTGCATGGGCAATGAAATTTACTGCCCTTGCACAAAAAATGAAGGAAATGTAGAGTGGAAAAATTTGCCACCCCTACAGGGAAAATGGAAGAAAAGACCAACTCCAGAAGGAGAGTCTGGGGGAGGGAAAACTTGGTCGGGATGAGATGGTAACCACTTTCTCGTTTCAAGACCAAGGCAAAAAACAAATTTTGAAATTCATCTCAAAAAATGAACTTAGAGAGACGAAAGATGAAATGGACAAGTTTCGTAGGGGGGTTCCCAAAAATGAGCTAAGCTAATTTTGGAAACAACAGCTAGCTCCTGTTGGGGAACTACCTTCTATTACAAAAAGTAATTGAAGGGAGTAGAATCCAGAATCGTGCCATTGGGCCACGGAGTCAAGCTACTCAAAAAGAAAGGCTCCAAAAATGAAAAAGAAATGAATAAAACAAAACTAAAGACTATACAAATATACAGGTGAATTTATTTAGTACTTCAAGAATTGAAGCACCTCAGATGCTACCCCTTTAGAGGCAGTGGCGATGATGCTCTGTCTTGATAAACCAGCAAGAGGCCATTTTCTCCCCATAATTGACGATGTGTAAATGGAAATCTCCACCAGAAAACTAACTTCCTGTGCCATCCCTTTAGTTTTCTCCTCTTGTCCCACAACAAGATTTGTCTTTTGACTCGAAAACCATGAATCTTTGTTTTCTTGGCAAAGAGTTCTTTTCCCTGATCATGATGCACAGTAACATGGTCAGATACCATAATTGGTTGCTCTTCTAGTTCTCTCCAATGCCTAATTTGATTGTCCTTATTTGACACCTACCACTGATTGGCACTATCAGGTCCACTTGTCATTATTTCAGCTAAACCAATTTTTTGGTTGGCATTCTCAAGGGCTTTAACAGGCTCTTCACGAACCTCTTCTGTGGTCAAAAAATAATTACCCTTTCCTGAGGACTCAAACAAAATCTGAGCCGCAGGAGATGATGTTTGGGTGACCACGTACTTTGCCTCTATCTCAAGAAGCAACCTTTGCATCACGCCTTTCACAGGGATTCTTTCCTGGGATAAGTCCATGCTCAATTCTCCTCTGACATCCTTACAAAAGTTTCATCCAAGTAGAATGCCATATGAAGCTGGGACATCAACTACCAGAACTATCATCTTGATCCTCTTGTCAGGGAACACTACAAATGCAAATTGGGCATCTTTGATTTTCCCCAATAGTGGTACTTGTTTGTTCTCCATGGAGAAACATCTCCCAAAATTTTTAGTCAATGTGAGACCAAGAGATTCTACCACTCTAGCGGACATAACATTATTAGATGCACCAGAATCGATGATGCAGTTGCTCAGCTTGCGACCGTTTATTAACAAGGAAACATAGAAAGGTTCTATTTTCTTGAAATCAACTGGAGGAGTCATGACAAGATTATTCTGAGTGGATACATTCTTTGGGGGATCATGAGTTACCCTCAAAATTTCTTGTCTTGCAGGGACGGCTGTACCTTTCACACATTCTGCCAACCTGTCCAACTGTTCAGGATGGGCTTGTAGAAATTCAAATTTAGACATTTGAATTTTAGTCTTTTTGACATGCTCAATTATGTCAAATGTTGGTATTAGACTAGGTATAGAGGATGGGAGTTCACTCTTTTGGTTTTTGGGAGGGCTAATTCATGAAGTTGAAGTAGAGGGTGCAGAGATACTTGGGATATGTACCTTTTCAATAGTCATCAAGTCCTTTGGTTGGAAGGGCAGAGTGGTTCCCCACTTGGCAATTGAAACTACTGGCTGAGGTTGCTCCTCTATCTTCTCTTTATCAGCTTGTTGGGCTGACTATTTTTGGGATAGGGTGAATACGGCATATGATCCCTCAGTTGCATTCCCCTCACTTCTGGGTTCATCCTGATAATTTAGGTAACCAATGACAGAGTCACCAGCTAATTCTTCTTCTTGCTCTTCAAAGAGATTATCATCATACTGTTGGTCCAACTTAAGTTGAAAAGGGGAAGCATGTTCTATTTCCAGATATCCAACTACTGAGTTGGTTAGAGGGGCTTCAAGGGCGAGGTTCCTCTATAGGGGAGGAAGACAATTTGGCTACCCTTAATTCCTAGCAGCATTGCCTTGGTACACTTGATTCTGAAATGTCCTCCTTGGCATATCTTGATTAGGAGAAGCAGACATAACTTGGGCCATCTATCTACTGAGAGCTAGCATTTCATTTGCTATGTTTTGTACCATAGGATCTGTAGTAGCTGTAGAAGAGCTTTTAGTAGATGAAGAGAATCTATTTTTACTCAGGTCTTTTCTGATCTTACTTGCCAGGATAAGATCATCCTCAATCTCAATAGCCAAATTTTGAGCCAATGCTAGATCCATAGGGCTAGATCACCTCAACAGGAAACTTACTTCAAGGAGCTGTGAGTTGATAAAAAAGCACTTGAGATTTTTCGGTGTAGGCTGAGCCACAGTTGGAATCCAGTTTCTAAACTTGTTGAATTTAGCTATGAAATCCCTCATGGGTTCTTGGGATTCTTTTTTCATTCGTGTTAGCTATGCTAACAAAGCATGTGCATCTTCAACAGGTTTAAACCTAGCTTCGAATATGGACTTTAGTGTATTTCAGTCAATCACCGACCCAGCCTGCAGGTGATAGAACCAATCTATAGCAGCTCCTTGCAAAGTTTCCACAAAAAGACTCACCACTACATCTTCAAATTTGACACCAATTACGGCACATGCTATGGAGAAAGTGGCAATATGCTCGTCAGGATGAACCTTCTCATCACCAAAAAACTTAGGAATTTTTTTTCTAGAACTACGAGGTATTTCATGCAAGGGTGCAGTCAAGTTAAGGGGACCAAAGGAATTGCCCCACGGACCTTGAGCCATTATGATAGGAGGATTAAATGGCAGAATAACAAACCTTGGTGGAGTGTTTATAGGTAGGCATCGATTAATAGTGGGAAAGAAGTTCTACCTTGTGTTGGTGACCTGACAAAGTTAGAAGGAAAACTCCTAGATCATTGAAGAGAAGCTGATGGAGGAAATAGATCAAAATTACTCTATCGTGCCAACTCAAACACATGGTCAACAACACCCTTAGATCTCTGGCTTCTTCTATAGCATGGAGTTTCCATATTTTAAAATGAAAATGGGATTGAAACTATTTCAAGTTGAAGCTTAAGGCTTCAAAATGCATGTTCGTATTCCAGCAAAACTAGTTTTGTAGACCAGATAATGTAATGGAGATAAATGGTAAAGCTATAATGATAATAGGTAAGACATGAAACAAAGTCGCCAGACTATGTAATGGATAAGGGTAGGGACTACTTCAATCTGAAACTTGAGGTTTTAGACTGCACATCTGAGTCCCCAGTGGAGTCACCAAAAAAATGTTGGGTGAATATTTTGTTGTCAACTAACTGATGACAAAATAGGTATATCAGCCACAACATAGGGAGATTTACACCATGAAGAGTATGGGTTTACCAGATCTGGATGAATTAAATCTCTCCTCTCATCAAGGGGAGGTTTCTTATTAATACTTACGTGCTAGATATATAATTAAGCAGAAAATAACACATGGGGGTGGTATAACAGCATCTACCTCTCTTTTTTCAGAGGTAATGTACAAGGAACAAAAGAGGGAAAATCTTGGTCTATCATTAACAACACTCCTCTTCTTTTAGGAATGGTATTAAATAGAGAGCAAGAAATCACCTGAAGTAACAAAGTCACAAGAATGCTCACACACAAGCACAAAGTCTTCTATAGCTTCTTCACAAATCCAGAACAAGTACAACCATAGAGTAAAGTGAAGCACAAAGTCTTCACCTAAAACTACAAAAGATAACAGAATCTCAAAGGTAAAAGTAGCACAAAGTCTATCTTCTACCCTCTAGAAGCACCCTCAAATAATATAAACACACTCACTTTGCTTATTAAATTAGATGAATAAGATATTACCAGGAAAAAGGACATAAGAACTATTTCCTAAATAACACAGACAATCTCAACACAAAGTCTGAAATAACCTGCTTCTCATTCATTCAATAGAATATGATTTACAAATTCGAGCACAAAGTCTCAAAAGTTTCTTCAATTTCAATAGAGTATTTGCTATTAATTTTTCCAAGATATATTTACAAATGAGGTCTCCACTATATATAGAGAGAAAATCCTCAAAAATAAAAAATAATAAAATATACAAAATATCCTGGTCAAAGATGACTCATCTTTGGCTTTTAGATATTTTTCCAAACTTTTTACATGTAATTACATTTTTCAAAACTGCATGCACTTTGCACAAAATAGAAGTGCATAAGGATAGAAGAAGAAAGAAGGAGAGAGAGATTCAGTTTAGGCCACCAGGTTTCTTTAGATGAGCATCATACATTGTGATAGATTCTTGAATTCATATGCTATCTGGTGCAACTGCATTCTTGGAGATGATTCTTGCTCTGATAAATGCATCCTTCAATGCTGTGACGGCTTTAGCATGGCCAGTTAACCTAGATTTCAGATTCTCCAAAGTTAACTGAGCATCTAGAATGCTATCCACTGAAGACATTGAGAAGTATTTTCCTTCAAAATCTTTTCAAATCATCTCCTTAAAATTTTGAATCATCTCTTTTGCCAGAAGGAACTGATGGTCCTTAGAGGTTAGGTCACATGGCAGCTCTTTTAATTTATTCAGCAGGCTCAGGTCACTCTTCTCACTAGCTTCCTTGAAAGCTTTAAGATCATCAATTGAGTCTTTGAGTACCTGTATTCTGAAGGTCAGTGACTCCTTGATCTCAACATAAGAGTCCTTACTGGAGATGGCACCAATAGATATCAGGGTGCTCTTCTTGAGATCCTTCATTTCTTTCCATCTACCAAGATCTTTCTCCAAACTATCAATCTTTATTTTTAGTCTTCTTTATGGTCTTAGACTACTTCAGAGAAACTTCAGTGACCTGGAAGAACTTCCATTGAAAAGATGTCGATGAAGAGGGACCCTTCACAAAAATTGTAGCAGGAATCATGATTGTGCAATCAGGGGAAGAAAGTAGTGATCTGGGATCAGGGAAATGCGCTTGAAAGGGATGAGATTCAAGCAGGTCAAAAATCAAAAGAAAAGGGGAGTGGGCATGGAAAATAGGAAAAAGAGAGTACGAGTAGATGCAGTCAATGGCAAAATTGCTGCTTACAACACAAGCGGTAGTTCAGAGACAGCAAACATGGCTGATGTTGGCAAAAATTTTGAGCATGGCAGACAACACTGCCAACATTGGCAAAAATGCCACGCACGACAGACATATCGACCGACATCGGTAATATTGCCTCATACAGCCCACGACGTTGGGCGGAAAATTTACCACCCATAACAATAGGCTGTGAAAAGGGGCCGTAGAACACAGGTAAAGGTAGAAAAATTTGCTGCCCTTGTAGGCAAAAGTGCATGGGTAACAAAATTTGCCGCCCTTGCACAAAAAATGAAGGAAATGTAGAGGCAATGAAATTTGCCACCCCTGCAGGGAAAATGGAAGAAAAGACCAACTCCAGAAGGAGAGTCTGGGGGAGGGAAAACTTGGCCGGGATGAGATGGTAACCACTTTCTCATTCCAAGGCCAAGGTGAAAAACAAATTTTGAAATTCGTCTCAAAAAATGAACTTAGAGAGACGAAAGATGAAATGGACAATTTTTGTAGGGGGGGTTCCCAAAAATGAGCTAAGCTGATTTTGGAAACAACACAAAGTAGGGGTTCCCACCTTAGAACTTGATAAAAATCAAAGGATCCCATGTGGCACTGAATAAATGAGTCATCACATAGATCCACATCTAGAGTGCTTGAGACTAATCAAAAAGTTCCATGTGTCATAGTTTGAGCCAACTAAGCAAATTAGTCACCTTCAAGCTTAGTGAATGTTTAGCTAGATCTGATGTGTCATGCCACATGTTAAAATATGGTGATATTTATCCTTAAATCTAAAATTAATAATAAATCAAAAACAAATCAGTACTAAATTTTGAATGTAAAGGTGATGAGCTCACCATTAATGTGGCACAAACCATAATAACCATCCAAACTTACATTAATCAAGGCAATCTTTAAAAGGCTATTCAACTCGATCATTATCACCTACACTTACATTTGAAGCCCTAAGATTTTTCCCTCTCTAGTGTTTTAAAGTCAACCAAACTTGAACTCTTCTTAGATTACACCCAGACACCATTGTTAAAGCTCTAGAGTTATAAAGAAGTATGAGAAAATGCCAGTTACTACCTATGAATACTAAAAAAATGGAAAAAGTAGAACCTTCTACTTTTGGTAATGGAATATCATATGAAAATGATGATTTCTTATTTCAATTTGGTAATTCAGTCATCTTTAAGGACATAGAGTTCATCCCCAATGACACAGACACAAGGGGTAGGCATTATAGTAGTGTGTATTACAATGTTTAGGAGACCAGGGATCTTGAAAATTCTAAAACCATGCTCGACATCATTTAGATTTCTTTTGATATCTTAGTAATCCAGATTTATGATATTCATAAAGCCACAATAAAACTAGAGGTCATGCCATCTATAGACCTAGTCTATGGCATCTTCGAGATGTCAAGATGGGAGGATGGATTATTCAAATCCATGCACCAAGGACTTCCCATTTCATTCATTGTGGGGTCAAGTTTTAAGAAGTATTATGATCTACCCCTACCATAGGTAGAGTATAACCAAAGCATCCTAAAAAATTGGTATGAGGTACATACTCTGGATAAAGTCCTAGCCTCATAGATAACTAACCCCAAGGTAATTGTCTACATGAATGATGAGGAAGACCTATCCATCTATTAATTTATAAAAGGAGTAAGGATTGGTCTCACCTTACTAAATAGGGTATTTTAACTCATCTCCCACCAACTCATGAGAGCATGTTCAATGTTGACTATGAAGAAAAAGAAGAAGAAGAAAAAGAAGAGGATAATATCCCTCTCATCAAAAACAAGCCTTGTAAACCCCCACTTCAAGATACTCTAAGTGGGAAAGACATGCCTCCAAGTGTTGAATAAAGAGAAACCAACAACTAGCCTAGCCTTTCTCAAGGTCCTACAATTATACCTGCACCTATTAAAGAAAATACCACATAGAGCTTTGACCATTTAGGTCTTATTATCATCAATCTTGACGAGGGCTCCCCAAAAATAATTGAGATCTCATTAGAAGGACTATAGGTATTATCAAGGAGGATTATTGATAAATTATATATAAGGAAGAAGTCTCTATCCTCCCCCTAAACTCCCTTAATAATTACAACACCTTTTCCTTCATTTCCATTTGTTAATACATTCACAAATACCCCTATTTTTTTCTTCCCATGCCATTCCCATGTTCACATCCCCAACAATTACTTCTTTTAGTGTCACCATTCCCTAATTCATCTCCCATACCATATCCAAATTTCCTCCTCCACCATAATCCAAAAGCGCTGGTGGAAGCTAGGCTAGGGAGTCTATGACATCCCAGGTAGTTACTACAAGTGCATCACTCACACTTATTTCCATCACACCTACCAAGCCATTTAATCCCATTACCAAATCATTCACCTGGTATAAGCCATTTTTCCCCACCATAACAACCAAACTAATTGGGCCTTCAACATTACCCTCATTTATTTTGGACATGGGACCAATGAAATCCTTATTTGATTATTTATGTCAATTAGACCAAACTAATTTATTTATTCCTAATACTGCCTTGGCTTCTTCCTCTTCCCAAGCACTCCCACTACCACCACCTCCCATTTAGCCAATAGTTGAAGCCACCCCAAATCAGGTGAGATACATTATGTAAATAATAGGTATTTAAGGACTCAAACAATTTAGGCTACAGCCCAAGTTGGCATGAGATTTGATGCAACCACTAAGACTATAAAGAGAGTAGTAAGGAGACAAGTGGAATAACCTCATTCAAGATCAACTATGGTATATGAAAATGAAGAGCCACTCTTCACTCTAACTAATAAGATAAAGGCAATCCCTAGAGAGGTGAAAGAGTATGATGAGGATCCGATATCCTTAGTGAAAGCATAGGTTGAATCAACTATAGCCTTGATTAAGGGAATGCAACAAGAGATAAAGAGGATAAAAGAGTAAATGTTAACCACTATTGTAGAAGGCACATTGATCTCAATAATCAATACTATGATTAATGTTTTTAGCCTCTTCAAGGTCATAAAGAAGAGACAAGGTGATGGAATATAGCAAGCCAAGGCAGTCATCAAGCTTGACCAAAGTCTTATCCACTATGACACCATGTTGGAAAACTTAGAAAGAGTGGTAAGAAGTAACAAATTACCTGATCTTAAAGTTTTACCTATTGAGGACATAGTTCCTACATATACCATCCTCATGAATAGGATGAGGATTTAAAGACATGTTTTGATCAACTCAAGGATGCAAACACATCCTTTAAGAAAATTGAGTTCAAGATAGCCCACTTACTAAAGGACACCATGATTACCAGAGTAACCAAGCATGGCAAATCCTTCATGGAAGAGCAAGATTTTAGGGATTAGATGAAGGTCTTTATCACATGTTTCTAGTAGGATGTGGATAGTGCCAAGATAGTGGTAGAAGTGATTAACATTGTTGCATTTGTTAATCAAAGGCTATAGAAGTCATAGGCGATAAAAGAGACCCTCATACCCATACTAATAGAGCATAATAAGCTAATCCAAGGCATACTTGATATATATAGGCCCATGATCCTATATTTTTCTTAGATAGATAATGACTACTAGGACTATGAAAAATTATGGACTAAAGAGGAAGCTAAAAAAAGAAGCAGTAATAACAACAGAAGCAACTCAATTGCCCCTAGGCCCTTAGGGATATTCAATTATGTTTTGTAATTCAAATGTCAAATATTCCATCATATTGTGGAAATTTGGCCACTTGTTTGTATTTTGGCATTGCCTATGGGACCACTTGATCACATCTTAAGCATTTTTTAAGCCTATAAGTAGGGGTCCTCCCCTCAATTATAATTAGAAATAGTTAGTTGCAAGAATCAATACAAGAGAACTAAAGAATTCATGAGGTTGTTTGTAGTGATTAATTGTGTGTCTCATGTTTTTGTTCCTCAAGATTTAGATGTTTAATTATTTTCTTTTTACAAATTAATCTAGCAATTACATTTTATAAATGCATATATTAGTTTGAGATTAATTCCAGACTAACTATTTTGATAGGATATTTGTTATGTTTTCTCACATTTACAACTAGATGTGTTGTGTAATTTATTGTGAGTGAGTTATCTTTATGTAAAGTATGTTATAAAATACATGATTTCTCTTCCCTTGAATCTTCAACTGCATCTATTTATCTTTGAGCATTATGCTAGGGATGATAAGTGCTAGTTTCATATGCATTGCCTTTAAAGTTAGTAGAAATGGTAGTTTTGTGCATCTCAAGCATAATATATTTTCTAACCTACCTTTCTCTATCTTGGATCCATTCATGAATCACCTTAGCTTAGGTCATGTTGTATATATATCCATCATTCTTTTAAACTTAGTGCAATAATTGGAAAACATTAATATAATTCACAAAGATTATCTAGAAAATGTGTCACTACATAACATCTGTTATCCCTATAGTAGGGTCTACTTCCAGACTTTGAAGTGGTGATCACATCTCTACTATTTATTCCATTCCAAGCAATATTTTTATTAAAAAATCAATCCCCAAGTCATTCCAGGACTTTAAATTGAGTTTATTACTTTCCCCTTTGTTCCCTAGTGACACAGGGGACACTAAAAGTTTATCAACAATATGGCATTCCTTGTCATGATCAAATTTCCCTACATCCCTATGTTACACAATATTATATATCATTTTGAGATCCCATTCTAATCAAAATGTGACATGTGGTGTAACTAGATTTCCTTGTGACCCCCTAAAGTACATAAGAAATCCTAGCAATCTAGGACCCTAGGCTAATAATAATGACCATCTCTATAATTCTTCTCATGACCCCATAAACCACTGACACTATACGACCCTATTCTAATATTTAAATGATACATGTCATGAATTTGTCAATTATTGGAGGCATAAAATGAAAAAGAGCTACAAGTGGTATAAACGTGGAAAAATATTAGATAATTGAGATAGCATCCACTTGATATAATAATGTATGGAGACCCCTCAACACATAATGAATACATAGAAGCCAACTACCCACTCTTTGATATTTCAGGACTCTAGGACCTCTATAATGGAGATATATGGATGTATCATATGTCTTTGAAGCATAAAATTTAGTATTTACAATTTTTAAATAAAATATCAATGGGGAAAAATAGTCAATAAAGTCGTTAAGAGTCACTTTTATAATTAATACACACTATTGATGTATTGACATCCATCCTCCATATTTAAAATTACAATTTAAATGGTTGGGATATCTAAATGCAAAGGTTTTTTTAGCACAAGTTGACATCATTACTTCACAAAGTCAAAAATTAATCACCTTCAATAGTTACTCAAGGTAATTTAGTGTAATTTGGTGACCTCTAAGACATCGGGTATTATCCATGCTTGCATCACCCTATTTTTTTACCTTTATAGGAATTTATATATATTACTTTCATACCTAGGATCATAAGATAAAGTTACTATAATGTCATTTACAAAGTATTAGAGAAATCCCAAGGGTTCATAAATGTATAGGATATTCCAAAATATAAGGTAGACTATGCTCATGAAATAATTTCCATTTAGAATTTGTGATTGCATAAGGCCATGGAAAATCCCTAGGTAATCCCATGTATTAATTTGATATAAATTTTTTCATGACATCACAATGTAAAAAATATTTAATTTGCTACCCTCATATAAATTTTAGTATATCCCTCATATCTAACCTCACCTTTGAAAAATACTATCATCTCTTAGAACCCACTATTGCATATAATTAGGATGTTTTCTAACAATGGTTAGACATCCATGATCTTAAATAAGTCCATAAGGTTTGGACTAGAGACACAGATAATTAGCTTGATAAAATTGATGTGGATTCATATCCAATCAAATTATTCAAGGAAAGTGTTCAAATTTACATAATTATGATGTATAGGTTATTTAGAGCTTATGACATAGGGAATTTTAAACTTTTTTGGGTGACTTTACTCACTATGATCATTGATGATAAGGAATTATCTAATAAAATGTAAAATAATAGGCAATGAAGGTGAAGAATTGAGGTAAATTTTATATGATGTTGTATTTGGTACATATATGCTCTTTAATTATGTATTTTGTGTATCAAAATTTTCCTCAATTGAAAACTTCTTGCCATCCATTTCATTTATATTACAATAGACTATATGAACAACATTATATAGGTCACATCAAATAAATTTTTTATGCTTTCTATCCTACACTGTACAAATCTATCAATGAGGCAAATATGCCTATATTATCAAATTATATCAAAAAATCCATTCTACATATTGGTATTATGAATATTACATGGTTATAAGTATTAAGGGATTCATGGTTGATACATTCAAATTTCCCTATTGTGTCCCTGATAGGTTAGCTAGGAAATAAATTTATTTCCAATTTGTTGAAGGGATGACCAGACTCTATAGGGATATAAAATGAAACACTTCCCCTTATTTTTTTCCATTAGATTGTTAATAATGAACTCAATATGTTTCCTTCCATTTATTATTTTTCAACACACAAATAATCATTCAACCTACCACACCATGAAGATAGACAATGTAACCCTTGAGGAAGTATGAGGAGGCATATGCATGCTTTGAGGTATAGGTTATATGTAACATACAATAATGAACATCATAATCATGATATTATCCATTTAAATCCATTAAATGATGTATATGTCATAGCCAAGATATAATCGCTTGGTCAAATAATACCCCCAGATCAATGATCTCAAGTGTAACAAGTATTAGAAGAGAGACCAAATGCACACTTGCCACTATATGAGACACCAAATAAAGATTCAAATCTTAAGTGAAAGGTATTATAAGGATTTATTCATTCTCATTCATGATGATCATTCAGAATGGCCACCACTAGTTAGGTAAGGGGAACTCTATTTCATTATCACCTACTCATGATTCTTCACCACCATCTAGTTTAAATTTAGTAGAATTAACTTCAATGTCTAGATTCCTTATTATATCCACAATAATTCTTGTAAAATCATCCATTTGTCCTCATACCTATATGGAACCACAAATTTTTCTCATGTTTATAGTAAATAGGGTATTTTATCACCTTCTATTCCAATTGAGCATATTAATATCACACCCATTCAATCAATTTATATTGAGCAAAATTTCTCAAGTGTAAATTATCTTGAAACATCTTTGACTAATGTTGAAATGACTCTAACTTTATTAAGTACCATATGGGGGTCTATTATGTATAGAACCCAATTTTTAAATTTCAAATTTTGACCAATATTATCATTTACAGTGTTGGCTAATCTCGCTAGTGTCATTCCCCAATCCATTCACATGTGAAAACAATAAATTATTTCATACTTGACACCCTTTGTGACCATTCCCATGGAAAAATTTCCCACAAATATCTCTATTTCTCCTCCACCCATTTCTATTCCCATTCCCACCCCATTACCAAAATATCCTCTCACTCCATCCACCTCACAAAATGTGCTAACATATTCCACTTCCATGGCCACTATATATACATAATATTTTTAAACTTTATTATTTACTTATGCTTTCTCTTTTATAGGACCTTTTCAAGTTTTGATCTCTTTTAGTGCATGCCTTAAAATTGTGCACTAGGAAAGGGGTAGATAGACCATCAGTACTTTGAAATATTATTGGTCAAATCTATCATTACCTAAAGCCATTATAAATCCCACTTATCTAACTCCCCAAATAATCCAAACCCCATTTACACATTTCTATAAGCATTTCTCATTTAAAATAGAAGATAACTAGTCAAACACCCTTTTTTCCTACTAATTTGGTTAGGTCTATCCTATTATAAAACATTAAGTGCAAATTATGGAACTATATCAGCCCAGCCAAATTAGTTTGAGGCCTAATAGTAATTTTTTCTAACAAATTGGATCATGTTGGCCAACCTCATCCAATAAATATATAGAAGGGTTAAGGATTATCCATTTATACAAGTATAAGGCTCATTCCAATCCAATAGAGAGGAACATTCATTTTCACATCATTACAGTTCAAAAATCTACTAAATCTATAGTTGAAAGAGCCATTGTTTAGGGTTTGCCTTAGAAAGAAGATTGATTATATTGTGTGAATTCTCAAATGCATGATAGGAGTATTTTAGTCTAGATATAATTTATATAGTGTGATTCTTATAAAGATAGAACAACCTTAGTTTTTGACACTTTATTTTCACCTTTCTTTACACTTTGTCTTACTTTCTGTATAAATTGTGTATCAATAGTTTTAAAATTACTTATCTATTTTCATGAATGGTTATGTGCTAAATTTTTTATGGTATTTATCTATCATTTATAGATATCATGGTGTGAGTGGACTTCCCCAATATTTATACCCATAATATAGATCTAAACATGATATTTAGTTTCCACATACCTCATGGTATTTCAAAAATGCCTAGGATTTCCATTTGATTTTTTTGTGCATCAATTAGAGATTAGCACCAAGAAGTTACTCCTAACCTACCCTTGAAACTAGGTTTAGTGGGATATGGGAATGGTACTTCCTCCATAGGTATCACTCTAAAACATTGGTCATCATTATCCAATAAACAATTGAGTATTTTTAGAAGCCTACAAATCAATAAAAAACTTTTAGTATAATTTATTGGTATTCTTTTCATATAACTAGTTAGCAGTAGTAATTACAAAATTAAATTTACTATTTGTTGCCTTCTATTATATGTTGTATTATTTTAGATGATATTTTATGATTATATAACACCTTAATCTTATACACTTGGAAATCTTAGACCTTGGTTATTCCTCTCAGTTATTTACCTTTCCCACTTCTATAAGTCTCATGTATGCTCTATGTTTTTGCCCCTTGACCTATATCTCTTAGTCTAACCAGTCTTATGTTGATTACCTAAGTCTTTTATCTTGCCTAGAATGCCTAAAATGTAATTATCCTCCATCTCTAAGAGTTTAAAACATATACCTACTTTCCTACTCCCTAGACACTAAATTCTTGGGTATATAATAGCATCAAAGTTCCTATCTTATCTTGTTTCAAGTGTCTAATGCCCTAAATTAATCTAATTTTCAAATGAAACATATCCTAATGGTCAGTTAAAGTGATTTTATGAGATTTATTACCTCAAAGTGATTTATATAAATATAAGATCAACCCTCATTTATTCATCACCTATAAACACCTATAAAAAGACCAAAGAGACCAAGCCAACTTATCAAAATCACTCTATTAAGCATTAAATTGAACAAATATTCTATATTTTTATACCAAATATAGGTAAAACACATCTACAAATCTAAATTACTAAAGGAGTAACCCAATTCCTAATCAAGTTACAATTTAGGTTACTTTTGTATTTGTTTTACACATATTTTATGATTCAAACACAAGTTGACATGTACGTGAGAACTACATGATTTTGATGTCATATTAAAAGTATTGGATATGTAGATAGTACCCAAAAATAAAGGGGTCTTGGGGGTAGCTACACACTATGTGCCTACTAACTTATTTGCCCCTAATGTCACATTAAAGGTGGAGAACTAGGGTTTTACCATTTCATAAGGAGTCATTTTCCATGAACCAAATCTAGATGCACTAGAGTGAAGATGAAGTAAAACCTTGAAGCATCCAAGTGGTTAGATCCTATTAAAATATATATTATTTACCTAACACTACCATTAAACCTATATGTTAGCATTGATGCAATCATCCCAAGTTGACATTATTTTTTGAAAGTTGAAAGTACTAGAGCTAAAATTTGATGATTATTCTAAAATCTCCTTCTAACCTACTTTCTACATATTCCATATCCAAAACCACATTAGCATTAGAAAAGTTAATTACATCACTTATTTGTCATTTATATATCTAATATAGCTTTAATTTCCATATTTAGACTATATTAGTATAATAAATCAAGTGTATGTTTATATATGAGTTTAACATCTAATTAGCCTACTATAGATATGATTATAACCTTTATGCCATGTCATTTATATATACCCCTTTAACCATAAATAACCCCAATCTATATTTTTAGGGATAAAAATTTGGTGAACTCAATTCATTTGAATATATATTTTTTATAATTCTTAATGTTTTAGATTGTTATACTTTTTAAATTCCTACTTCTACTATTTTGCATGCAACCTAGGTGTAACCATAGATTGGGAGGTGTGCTTATTAAACATATTGAGCTTCCCCTCATACCATTTAAGATGTATCAAACTGATTAGGGATATCATACCTTGGATCATGATGATACCCATGTTGAAAATGAAAATAATACTAATAGGATTATCATAGAAGAAGATTTTAATAATCAAAACCATGAAACAAATGAAAATGAGCAAATAGATCATGATCAAGTTCATGCAATTGCATTGTTTCATGAGTTCATTCAAAAAACCCATGAATATCATGATGCAATCTTAAAAATTGTACTCAAAGTAAAAAAAATTCTAAAACTATAATGGAAACATCCCTTCCATTGAACACATTAAAACTTAATACATCTAGTGGGGGTAAAAGTTATGTGTTTAAACCTTTCTTCCATGAAACTTCCATTACCACATCTACCATGGAATTAAAAATCATGTCAACACAAATACTAGTTTCAAAGCCTATTAATACTCAAAACATATTTTTATCCCCTTTGGTGACTACTCAAATTATCAATTTAAATCCCATTGGGCCTATAGTTCAATCATTCCTTTAAGTTATAAAGACCTTGGCAGACAAAATTATAAACATTATACAAAATGTTTTAAGTTACCCTCATGCTATAGATATGAAAGATGTATTACATAACCCTCTTACACTTGAAATCTCTTTGTACCATTTGCCAATCATATTTCTTGCACTTGATTTCACATTTTATGATGGCAAGGGTGATCCTAAATGACATATTCAAACCTTTTATGTGACATGCCTTAACTATGATTCTAATGATAAAATTTTGACCAAATTATTTTTAATAAGCCTCAAGTACTATGCATTAAGGTGTTTATATGATTTAAATCTCTAATCCTTAAAATAATTCAAACCTCTTGCATACCAATTCTTAGCACAATTTTACATTAAAATTTTGGAAAAAGTTTCCTATGCCCAAATTACCAAAATCAAACAAGGAGCCAATGAACTTATCAATGAATATGTCTTGAGATATAAGATAGTGTTAGCCAAAATGACAAATCTTATGGAAGATAAAGAGTTGTAAGACATATTCAAGTAAAGTTTATTTTCTCCTTTACATGAGTCCATTGTTTTCAAGAAGTTCAAATTTTTTGATGACTTATGCTATATTATATGGGATCATGAAGTAAAGCTTGTGTCATTAAATAGGCTCAAGTATGTAGAAAACACACTAGTTGCATCTACATCTAGTACCAAATTCATAATTAAACAAAGTCATAAGTTAAAACCTCTTAAGCCTAAAAAGAAAATAGCTACCATGATTAGCACAATTTCATAATAACCTAATCAACTTGTCTTATCTAATGTACCAAGAAGAAAATTTACACATTTATCTGATTCCTTAGATTCATTACTCCCATAGTTACTAGGTTATTATCTTATATCTCTCCCTCATCCTATCAAGGTTTATATGAGGTGACCTATACCCAAAGGATACGATGTGAATGTCTTGATTATCATCAAGGACCAAGATATTCTATAGGTAGATGCTTTACCTTGAAGCACAAGATCTAAGATCTTATCAATGACTACAAGATTACATTTGGGGATCCTCCAAAGGAATTAGGTTTGCAACCTAACAAACACTATAAATAGAAAATATTTAACAATCCTTTGAAATACCATTCTAAGAAGGAATTTATGGTGTCCTATATTACATCTTAGCTAAGCAAGGGGATTTTTTAGGTCCTTTTACATTAATATATTCTATATGGGAATGACCCTAGGCTATGGGTCACATAAAATTGGGTCAAAACTCTATAAAATGCTAGATTCCTTTTGTATATATCACCTAACCTAGACCTAAACTAATAATTACTTAGAAAAGGGGAGAGAGAGTAACAACAATATATGAAAGCATATAATATGAGGTGATGCACCAGTAATTAAAACACTGATACATTACACAAGAGACACTATAAGATGCATTCAAGACCAAATAAGATCAATCCCACATAAGTATTTCACAATAAGGCATTGATCAACAATCAAAATAGCATGAGAGTGTAGATATCCACTTCTAAGCTAATCAATAAAATATATATTTCAATTATAATGACCTATGAGAACTACCAAGCATTTCATGAAGGTGAGAAAACTTAGACATAGACAAGGAACATACATTCACTTAACTACATTACATGAATTCATAGGACACACTTCAGTTTATCTTGAAAAATGATGGAACTCAATATTTATTACATTAAAAGGAGTTACATTACAAATTTTAGCATAGCATAAGCAAGTTGAAACATAAGAGTATACTCTCTAAATTTTCAAATGTTTCTTGTCTAAAAACTTTCAGATAGTCTACATGTGGTAGAAGTTGGAGCATACATTAAAACAGATGAAGAGAGAGAGGGAACCATGATGTATTAACACAAGTTTGAGGATGTTAACTCATGAACTTTATCAATAAGGAAAAAATTATTTAAAATAATTTAATTCTCATTATCCTTATCCATCCACTTGGTGTCCTTCTTGGTACTCCATGTCATTATCTTTCTAATCTACTGATGACGACCATGTCTTGAAATTTATAAAATTATGCCACATCTACTTTGGGTGGTCATCAGTACCTATTTATTGAAGATGTGACCCTAATGATAGGCAAAAAACCTCTCCATGATCATGTTTTCATCTATATTTTCTCCAATATCTAACATAGGTCCATTATAGGTGAAAACCAATCTAATTATTAGTTTTCACATAGTCACAATATCCATCAAAACCTAAAAATTATCTGACCTTGCTTCACAATCACTAGTCCATCTTCAATAATTTTATTAGGCCATAAGAGACTTGTTATACATCTAAAACTTGTGAGAGCTAAGAAGCTATTGTATACAAGGATCCTCCACCTAAAAATAATGATCATGTCAATGGAATGACCCTGAAACAAGGTTGATAGTTTATAAATTATTGACTAAAGGTCATATTTAAATTTAATGATAATGAAGCCTTATCCTTAACCATATTGCCTATATGAATGAATCTATTATTGACTAATATTCTAATGGTGATATGGGTCCTTAATATTTTTTTTGCCTAGGTTGAAAACTAGTTCATTGACCTTCAATGTAAGCCTTTTGGATTTTCCCTTTATTCATTAGTTGTTAATTTCCAACTTATACCATTTACATTATGAAAAACTATATATATTATTATTGGTCCCATAGATACACTAAATTATTGGATATTCTCATACTATTAGATTTGGATGTATAATTCACATGATCCCTTGATTTCTTACTACCCAATATCCTTTGACATGCTGACTCAATTTCACACTGTTGTATCAAGATATATGAGTGCACATGGATCATATATTTCATTGGGCCCACTTTTTTATCAGTCACCTCACCCTATTGGATCTCTGCTTAGTGAACCCACACCCTTAGATATTTTCTAACTTGTAGCTCTTTAAGGGACTTTAACCCAAGGACCTTTTGAATTGTTTGACCCAAGCATGAGTTGTTAGATCTATGTTGCCAGTATGTGATCTCATGTAGACTATTATATTTTGATAAAATTTAAAAAATTTAATGAATTTTGGACCCAAATGGTTACATTAAAGAGTTCAAATTTGACACTCATGCAAACATTTGGCTCTACTTATTCAACTTTAGAAGCTTATATCTTGAGATATCAATCTCGTATGGACATGGAATTTACAGATCATGTTCTTAGCACAAGGTACTTCCTAGTGATGCAACCTTTTGGTTATAATATTTTATGAGAAAACTTATAAAATGAATAAGATAATTTTTATATTCATTCCTAAATTATGTCCTAGTGATGGTCTAGTACCTTAAAAACTTATGCTTGAGCTTTTGCTTCATCTTTTAAAGCTTCAATGATGATCCATACTTCTCAAACACCATGAAGACTTACTTTAAAACCTGTTCCTCAAAGATCAATAAATTTTTACCTTAATCTAACTTAAAGTGTTTCAAAATCTTTGTAAGAAATATGAGATCTTTGGACCACTCATTCCATCTAGAACATCTATTCATCTGCTCAAACCATTTCTAAGAAAAATATCCTTATGTGGGAAAAATTTGGTCAACATATTTGGTGACTTGGCTGGGTAGCATGCCTACTATACTTGAGAACTTAAACCATCTCTATGACTTTTGGACCATTTACATGATACATGGACCTTTTACATGACTACAATATATCCTCTTGACTTTACAAAGACAAATAATTCCAAAAAAGGGGGGAAAAAAACTTGAAATGGAAACTAACCTAATAAAGAAAATGTGCAAACAAAACACTTATTTGAGACAAAATAAATAGAAAATAATGTGTTAGAATAACATTTAGATAAAATAAAGATCAACTAACTATGTACATGGAACTTAGCTTCCACAATAGTAGTGTTTTAGATGTAACCCACTTACCTGGATAGGAAGCTCTTCACCATCCATCTTTGCAAGCTAGAAGGCATTATGGTATTTACAGTTGGAGACTATGTATGGACCATTTTAGAGAGAACAAATTTTTTTTTGCCTTCCTAGCTTAGCTTTGTCCTCATCCCACTTGAGGACAAAGTCTCCTTCTTGAAAACTTCTTGAAAAAGCTCCTTTATCAAATGATCTATTTACCATTTCTTGATGGGCCTCCATAGCCAACATGGACTGATGTTTTGTCTCTTCTAGCTCCATGAACTCATCATATCTAATTTCCATTGGCTCATTATCTAAAAGCTGAAGTTGATGCATTAGTTTAAAAGTAGGGAATTTAAGAGAAATAGGTATTTTTGCTTCCTTACCATATACTAAATTATATCAAGAATTGGCTATTGACCTTTTATAGGTGATCCTATCATCCCATATATCTAACCTTAATTTTAGATGCCATGACCTTTGATTGTCTTCAACATTCCTCCTAATTATCTTCAAAAAATTCTTGTTAGTGGACTCAACAAGGCCATTTCCTTTTGGGTAATAGTTTGATGACGTACTGAGAAAAAAACTATGTTAAACTACTCACTGGATGATCTTAGACCCTAAAAAATACATAGAATTATAACAAATAATGGTTGAAGGGACACCAGATATAGTAAGCAAACCTTCATAGAAGTCTATAACGTTGGTTTCATTAGCTTCTTTCAATGCCATTGCTTCTGTCCATCTAGTAAAATAATTTGTGGTAGTTAGGATTCATTTGTGTCCTAAGATTTAAAGGGGGTTAATTATACCAATAAATTCCAAACCTTATTTAACAAAGGTTTGATTCACTAAAATTGGCTAGAGAGGTAAGGTTGCAAGCTTAACTTTCCCAATAAATGTAGCACATTATCTGCATTTCCTAGTCCATGCATCACAATCACCAGATACACTTGGCCAATAATACCCACATCTAATGATCTTGTGGGATGTGATCCTTTCTAAATAATAACCTTCACCATTTCCATCATGGAATTATTCAATCAATCTCTATGTTTGACTCGGATCTATGCACATTAGTAATATGCCATTGATATCCTTTTTGAACAACACATTATAAACAAAAAGAAAAAGAAAGGGATCTAGTGAGAAGGACAAACACCATATTGTAATTATATTACCATATATTGGAACCAAATGGAAGGTGAGGTGTGATCATTTGCAACTTCTTCATTTGACACCATAACCACCCTCTTAGATTCTTGTGCTATGTGTTCACAAAGTCCTTTGCCTATAATTAGCATTGTGACCTTGATATCAACATCATATTCCATGAATTTGGTTATCCAACCAACTCTTTTATCATTTATATCCTTGTTCAAGATAAAATCTTTGACACTTGGATGTGTAAGCATCAAATGCATCTTATTATTGGACAACAAGTATCTAAACTTTTTAAGAGACATTATAACTAAAAGTACATGCTTCTCAACAAAAGAGTACCTTATTTCATATTCTTCTAATCCTTGATTTAAGAAGGCTATTCACTTATCTACAGTCACTTGATTCTACTACATGAGAAAACTTGAAATAGTGTCAATATTAGCATAGGTGTACAAGAAGAAATCCTTTTGAAATCAAGGTTCAAGAGTGTAAGAACATTGACTATAGCTTTATTGATCTCTTCAAAACTTATTACTCCTTCTTGGACAAGCTAAAACTCTGACCCTTCTTTAGCATGGTTATGAGTGGCCTAGATAAAGTAGAAAACTCTAAAATGTATCTTATTATGAAATTGATATTACCTAAAAAGCTTTCCAAGGATTTTTTATGTTTAGGCAAGGAAAGTGTAAGAATTGAGTCTATTCTATTAGGATATATGTTTGTACCTTGTTTAGAAATCACATGTTCATGAATCCTACCTTCATGAATAGAGAAGACACACTTTTTGGGATTAAAAGACACCCCAAATTGCCCACACATTTCAAACACTTATTTGAGGTGAATCATATGCTCATCTACACTCTCAAAGAACATTGTTATGTCATCTAGATAAACAAGTATGAACTTGTTAAGGAGACCTTGAAATGCCATGTCCATAGCTTTCTATAAATTTCCTCTAGCATTGGATAAACCAAAATTCTTCTTTCTATATGCAAATGTCCCCCACTTTATGGTGAAGGTTGTTTTGAATTGATCTTCTTCTTTGACCAAAATCTGTTTATAACCACTATAGCCATCCAATAAGGAGAACCTTTTTGAACTTGCAACTAATTGTAAAATTTTTTTATTGATGGCAATGGATATTGGTATTTAAGAGACTCCTTGTTCAATTCATGGAACTAAACACATAGTCTTATCTCACCATTATTTTTACATACTGAAACATGGTTTGCCACCCAAGTTGAGTTCTTAATTAGAAATATTATAACTAACTCAATAATCTTATGTATCTTCGCTTTCATCAAAGATTCAAGCTTTGGGTTAATAGGCCTCTGTCTTTGTCTAACTAGTCTAGTCTCATCCTCTAACTCAATGGTATGTTGAGCTATACTTGGATCAAATCCTTTTAGATCATTTTACTACCATGTAAATACATCTATAAAACTTAAACATAACTCAATAAAAGTTTCCTTCTATGAAGATGTACAAACTTTGACCAATGTTAAGCTCTTAGCAGTTATAATGTCCACATTTGTATAATGTTGTTCCTTGGTTGATAAGGAAAACTTTTATTTTCTCAATTCATCATATCTACTAAATATTTTTTCAAAGGTGACCAACCCTTTAGGCAACTTATATGTCTTTAGTTGCACAATCTGGTCATGAGACTACTGCAAGTGCTTGTCTTGGTTCCTTGAGGATAATTTAACTTCCTCTTGTAATAACCTAACAATATGACTATTAATATTTAAATACTTTCCAATTGTTATGGTTGTTTGGGATAGAAGGCCTTACAATAAACTTGATGTTTTATTGAACCTTTTCATTCTTTATGTCATCTAAGATATTGAATTGTGACCTAATGGCAGCCAACATGTCTGCCTGTTTATTCTTATTTCTTATTATGGAAAAAATATTGAAATATTTAAAGTCTAAAAGTAAGTCACATACTCTATGATTATTGGACCTAATCAGTGGGTTATTACATACATTGATTCCTCCTACTTTGTGAACTACTAGTTCACTATCACCAAACAGTTGTAATGTACTAACCTTCATCTTTCTTTCCTATTACAAACTATGCACTAGTGCTTCATATTTAGCAACATTATTGGAATAATAAAACTAAAACTTAAGAGAAGATAAATAAATTTGATTATCTAGATAAATTAACATCATTTCAGCCCTATTGCCATGTTTATTTGTAGATCCATAAAAATATAGTTACCATAGGCCATCAGTAGGTTGATCATCCTCCATCAAAGCTGGAATTGGTGTATAATTTTCATGAAGTTAATAGACACCAAATCCTTCTTCTTCAATTAAATTTTAAAAATAATTCTCATGTAAATTGGATTCCCACTCATCAAAGACAAGATTTGGAATTCCATTTAGAGGTGATTCAGTTTCCACCTCATTATTTTCTAGTACCTTGTATGAGATAACACAATTAGTTTTCACCATACTTGTCATATACAGATCCAAATGAAATATTGTAATAGGTTCATAACTTATTTGTACCTTGGTACCATACCTTGTCTTTAACATCAAATATGTTCATTCAATTGATAAATATCCTCCAATCTTTGTAGTAAACTCCCTTGACAGACACATGGCAAAATAAGGAGGTAAATCCACTACAAATACATCTTGTTGAATGGTAATATTGGGGAAATCATATAATGTCATATTTAGATCCTTGATTATTCCTACTATATTTTTTGGTGACCCATCCAATTTTAATACTCCTTTTGTATTGGCTCATAGATAAGACCAAGCTTGTCTACAATTTGCTTGGGAATGATAGTGCTACTAACTCTACTATCTACCATATAATTATGGACTAAGAAGTCACCAACTATTAAAGAGAGATAAAAGGGAGGGGATTTGTTAAATTTTAAATTGGTTTTTTCCACCTTTGTCATGTTATTCACCTTTTGATTAGGTTGCTTTATAGGCTGCTCTAAAGTGGCCAAGATAACTCCTTATTTATGAACTAGTTCTTTAGACACTTTGAGAGATGAAAGCTCTTGAATGAGCATGTATTTTTTCCATATAATAAAAGAGGAATCATGCATGATAATGATAAAATTTTATTTATTCATTTGATTTATTATTCTTAATGAGGCTCCACTAGCCTTTGGATATAACTTTTGAACCCCAAGTTATTCTCTAATTAGAGGTATTTGGGGGACCTTCCCTACCTCTATATTTGGTTTCATCTATGATATAGGGATATCAATTTTATCCTTGACACTTTGTGAAACAAAATTAGGAACACTAGAAGCATTTATCACATCTTTAGCTTCTTCACCTACTCTTCTTTTAGCTCTAGTCAGAGTTGTAATTTGACCATTTATGTTACTAGTTTCACCAACTTGATTGAATGCAATATGATCATCCAATTACCAATTAACATGATGGTATTAGCCTACCTTGGAACTTGTTGAACCTCTCCTTGGAATTCCATCTTCATGTCTTGATACTGATCACTTTGAAGAGATAAATATTCTTGTGTCATTTATGGCATAGTAATATCCTATGATATTAAGGCTTGGTTTTAAGTGTCATTTAAATTGAATGACTACCAACCTAAATCTTTCATAAATTTGTTTTTAAGATCAATAAATTTTAAAGTGGAAGGTACATTAGGATCAAGGGCTATAAATGGCTTTATCTGGGTTATGGCTCCTTGATTTTGGTAAGGTTCCCTATTGTCATTGAAAACTTGATAAGGAGATATATAATTATTGAAGGACTAATAAGTATTCTAGTTTTTCTACTGATAAGGCCTACCTTGGTACTACTATCTCTTCAGTTAAATGATCTCATTCCCAAAAGCTTGCAACATACTTCTTAGATCTCTAGTCTCACTAGCTTGATTAGAAGGGGATACAACTTGGTCTTGTGTAGATGGAATAGGGGATATAAATAGAATTTGATAAACTTGAGGAGGAGGAATAGGTTATAAATCTAGGAATATGGGCATTAAAGGCCTTAAATCAAGTTTACTATCTTGTATCAAGATATTGTATACTCTTATTACAATTTTATAGGCATCTAAAAAAGTATTACCACCCATGGATGGTATCATAACACTAATATCAAAATTGAGGGCCTTTAGCTAGTATAAAAATTCATACTATTGGGATGGTCTAACCAATACAAGGATTCTAGTTGATGTTTCTTAGAATATAAGGTTAAAATAAAACATGAAATCATAGGGATACCTTAGTATGGTAGTCAGTTGTGTAACCAAAGATAGATGATCAGAATTGTCTTCAAATTGCCTAAATAAGGCTACTCCTAACTCATCCTAAGTATAAATGGACATTAAAGGAATATTATTATACCATTGTAATTATTTTCCCTTGAAGGATACATCAAGTAATCTGATAGCCACATTATCTTGAACAACATTATGAGTGGAACATAGGTTGGAAACATCTTGAATATGCTCAATAGTAGTAGTTTTATCCCATTCTCTTAAGAAGAAAAGGATAATCTTTAAGGTAGACACAAGGATATCATCATATTGGGACACATTCACGGGACTACTATTTCTCTTGATTTTGTTCATTTCTTAATTAAAGAGAAGTAAGAAACTAGTAATAAGGTTTTGGTATAAGAACTTGGTTATTTATGCACGCATGGTCTAGATGATCATGAAAATATCCTCTTTTTCTTGGGAAGAATGACCTATAGATAAGAAAGCACTCATATAAAGGGGTTGTTAGATGGTTAGAAAGGTGGATTTCTTAGCAAGAGCTAGATCCAAGAAGCATGAGCTTGGTAGGAGGATGTCAATCCACTATTTGTTAAAACTTAAGTTGAAAGAGGTAAAAAGGAAGTAATTGCATCAAATAATAGAAAGAATTAATATGAAATACAAGAAAAAATAGATGCTTGATAAACAAAAATAAACTAAATATAGCAATAGTAGGTCAATACTAATGCTAAAGTAGGTTAGGTTAGGTTTAGAAAATAGGTAAGGTCTCTGTGAATAGCTAGGGACAAAAAAATTAGATTTGGTTAGGGGTAAGGAGTTGAAAATAGCTTTATATTATTTTTTACCATACTGACCATTAGTGGTTATAGTGATCATTAACGATTAAGCTAACCATCAGTAGTTGGGTAACCATTGACAGTTGAGGGTGACCATCGGTTGTCAAGGTGACTATCGATGGTTGTTGTGCGTTTCAGATGTATCTAAAAAAGAATTGTAGAATGTGTTAGTGAATGTTCTAGGATCTAGTTAAAGGTCTAGGAATCACAAAGTAAGATTTATAAATGTCTAATTGGGATAAGGAGGTCAAAAACCAAAATAATAAAACTAAAAATACAATGTGTACCTATTTTGTTATTTGATGGTAGATGGTTGATCCTAGAGGAATTTTGGCTGAGTAACATTACTTTTCCTCAAGAGAAATTTTGGCAGAGGTTAGAGTCTCTATTATAGTTTCTAAATTAATGGAAGGAAGACTATTGGTTGATGGCATGATCACTTATGTGTAAGAATGCTTGATTATCGATCCCTTTTTACTTCCTACTCCCTTATTTTTATAGGCAAAGAGATATGGAGGTAAAAGGTTCCATAGGAAGTGAGGCTACTATTTTAGATGCATCATGATGTGTTAGAATTAGGTAGGATGAACTTATTAAATTATGTCATGTTAACTTATATGTAACTAGTTAGATGTTCATCTAGGTGATGGGGAAAGGATGTGACCATCGACAGTCAAGTTGACCATTGATGATCAAGTGTCAAAGGCTAATTAGGGTAAAAATGGGTAAGTTAGTGAGTTGGTTAGCTAATTATCTAGCCTGACTCAAGTTCATGGTCAAGGGTTTAGTAATGGTCTAATTTAGGGATGTTTTGACATTTAAAATTATAGTGTGTAGAATTCTAGTGTCTATATTTTACCCCTTTTTTATGTAGCTCGTGTCAACAAATTGTAAAACAAAAATAGATTTCCCCAAGTATGGGAGGATGTATTCCCCCTCAAACTGGGAGTTGATGAGGTGAAACTAAAACTAAATAAAGGTTTGATAAGTGGTTTATGGTACATCACAAGGTTTGTGATAATGGTGGTTAGGTATTTGAAGCATAAACATGCACACAAAATATGACTATGTATGATAACCAAAATCATGCAAAGATTAAGTTTCCATAGTTGTTAAAATTAAGGTCAATTTTAGAAGTACAAGTGACAAGTGGACTACATGATTATATTTAGGTGTGGTAACTAAAAACACTTGTAAATACAAGTCTCATAGACAGGTGTAGTGTTTTCATTGGTATTTGAGGTAGGAAGTGCTCCCATGAAAAAAAATGGTCTAGTTGTGGATTAGGTGGTGAAAATTAAAATGTTTAACATGGAAAGGTTGGTCAATGTGGTCAAAAGGACTAGGCAAGGTCATCATAATTTGCAAAAATTTGGGTCAAAAATGGTCAACATCAAGGTGGACACAGTCTGATGGTTGGATAGAGAAGGGTAATCTCCAATGGTTTAGGTGGGTGGGGAAAGGTTGTCTCCAAGCTGAAACTAAGGTGTAGGTTCCTAAAAATCAAAAAGTGATATCTTGATCATCAACAATCAAGGGTCCCAAAATTGATCATCAGTGGTTACCCTAACCATCAATAGTTAGGGGAAAACCCTAAAAGGTTAGAGGATAAAAATAGAATCATTTTCAATTTTAGATGTTAACTTATTTGACTCCCATGCATTTGTGAGTTTGGCATTTGCTCAAGAGTATTGACAATGTGGGGTCAAGGTGTTGACTAGGTGATTACTATTTGGTTGATTGATACTGAGGTAGACCAGAGGATGTAGGGTAGATGAGGATGTGGTTGAGTGGTGGGAGCCAAGATTCCTCCTTGATGGTGGTCAAGGGATGAGGTAGGTACTACCTTGAATTTGATAGGTTAGGTTGATTTGGTAGTTATGTTTGAATTTTTGTTGATTTGGAGTTAGTTTGGGAGGGTTTTTTAATTTTTGCCCAAGGTTTTAGGTTAAGTCTATTGTTTTATTTGATTTAATGGGGGAATTTGAAGTTGGGAGAGTAGTTTAGGTTAAGAGAGGGTAAGGTTGGTTTTAGATAGGTTTATGGATGCTTAGAATGAGTTTAGGATGGTTTTTGGGAAGGAAGGGTTAGTTATTTTCCACTGATGGTTAGACACAGTGATCATCAGTAGTCATACCAATCATCAATGGTTGTAGTCTATCATCGATGGTTAAAGACCAGAGGCCAAAGAGCCAACTAATTGTTAGTGGTCATAGTGACCATTGATAGTCGACTAAGGGGTTTGATTGGTTTGATAAAAGGTTTAGGCCAAAGTGGTTTTTAAAATGTGTTTTTTGTTTTGAAATGTAGTTAAGGTGAAATAGGTTAAGGGTAAAAGATGCTAAGGTTGAGTTATAATGTTTGAGAATATTAAGGGTAGGTAGGTTAGAAAAAATAAGAAGAGGGTGATGTAATTTGAATGGGAAAAATAGTTATCCTTAGGTAGGTGAAATGTGGTGAAAGGAGTTTGTTCATGGGTAAGGTAGTTAAATAGAAAACTAAGCATGTGTTTTTTAATGAATATTTCAAGCACAAGATCTAATATATATGTAGGATTGGGTCCCTTGAATCTTTATGGAGATCCATCAAGGGATGATGGAGGATGAATAGATGCCTATATAGGAGATCAACCTTAATGAAATGAGGCACTTTTAGTACATATAATGGCATATGGTAATGATCATGACTCTCATCAAGATATGGGATCTGGCCATGAACACATTTATATTACTAATAGGTGAGATGACCATCCTAATAGAGTATATACATAGGATTACATGAATAGCCATTCAGGGTGAGCCTATATATCACATAGAGAGTGAGGAGAGAGATGATCACATGGAGATCTTATATGGTGATGATCAGATGTTTACTAAATGGCATACTAGTGGCTTTAATTATACGACATTATATCAGAGGGCTAGAGATGAGAGGCCGATGATGATGATGATGATGATGATGATGATGATGATGATGATGATGATGATGATGATGATGATGATGGTAGTGTTATGTTTTTCATTTCCTAATTTGAGTAGTGGATGATTTCCTTATCCATTACTAGGTGTTTTGGTGGAGATGTTTCTTAGTCAAACCATTTTTAGGTGGGCACCTATTTTTATAGTTTAAATATATAGAGAGTTATGGGAATTCTGAATGCATCAAAGATATGGAATTAGTGTAGGGTTTGTGCTTCATTTATGGGCCTATGAGTATATCAGGGTCCTAAGGCTAATGGGTTTGCCATGGGAGGGATACACCTAAATGGACTTTAGGATGGGTTTCATGTGGTGAAGGGGTGACTATGCACTCATAAGAGCTTGAGGAGGCATGAGGGATATTGATTAGTTTAGGGAGGCATTGGAGGCCCTATTGGCTAGGTATGTGGTTTAGAGGCCATATGTGGGATTTTTGAGGTGGTCCCACTACACCCAACATATTTTGTCATTACAGAGCTAGAGGTGGATTTATGGGAGGAGAGAGGGTGAGACTAAGATCATCTTGTTTGATAGAGTTTACAAGAAGTTTGGCCTAGTACAAGGGATCCTAGGTCCATTCCTAAGGTATAAGAGTGAGGATGTTGAGTTTTTGCTTCCTAAGCCATAACTCAAGGAGGTCATTCTTCATTACGAGGAGATACTAGTTAGAGTAGAGATTAATGATGCTATTTTTTTTATGGATACATAGGATGGTACTAGACCTTATATGTAATAGTTAATTTTGGGTGGGATGATGGGGGTAGGTAGCCCATGGATGTGGATCTAGATGGTGGATGTCCATAGGTATAGGTATAGGGAGGTGTAAAGATGGATAGGAAGGAGTGGTACTAGCCACTACAAAAGCATATATCATAGCATTATAAGGACATGTGGCTACATTATAGGGATAGATTATGATATTATAGGGTCAGGTTATGACTGTGATAGGGAAGAGGGACTAGGCTAAGACATCACTAGGCTTAGTGACCTAAGAAAGGGTCACTTTAAGGTAGAGAGGAGGAGTAGTTATAACACTAGTAAGTCCACTAGGTAGCATCCCTATGACATGGTATTTAGCCACCATTGAAGAGTTATGATATTATGAGGCCATAGTTTTGACATAGTGTCCATAGGTGCCTTGATGGGGTGAGTATAGAGCCATTTTGGTAGGTGGTGTAGGGGTAGTGACTCTAGGTCAGTGGGATGCTTCAATGAGTAGATAGGTAGGCACCTTAGGAGGGCAGGAACTAGATGGCATTGGTGCCATAAGAGGGTCTAATGGTAGTGGTTCCCTAGGTGCATAGTATATATGATATAATATGATGTATATATATATAAATATACATGATTTTGATACCAGTCTATGTGCCGATGCTATAAGATGTACATGTTTTGAGAGAGAGATGATATACATTATTACGTGTATTATTTATTTGATGACATGATGTATATGATTTTTATGATGATATATCAATGTGATTTTATCGTTCATGGTTCATGGTTTAAATGTTTCAATGTTTTATGCTTATACTTATGAGATGTGGACTTGGTAGCTTAGGCATGTGATGATTATGGATGATGTTTATGATTATACATGATTATGATGATGTTTTTCTTCATGGATATGATGTTTATGATTTATTATTCCATGTATGGTTATGATTTTTATGGTGTTTTAACTATGGTGGTTTTGATAAATGGTTATGATCATGGATATGTGACATGGTTAGGGTTTATGATTATATATGTGATTTGTTTTATGATGTTTATGATTATGGTTATTGATGTGGTTTATGATGTTATAATTATGTGATGGTTGATGTTAATTATGATATGATTATGGTTATATATGGTTATGATATGAAGTTATATGATGTGATTTGTGAGTAGGGATAGGATGATACTCATGTTTATAGATATGTGAAGTGGCTTATTTTTTTGATGATAACACATAGATTAAGTTATATTGTTTTACTTAAATTTTGCTTTTATCTATTTATAGAAGATAGGTAAAACTTAAAAAATGGTAGAGGATTGTAGAACTTAGATGGGTTTTCACTCCATAATTTAGATGGTTGTAGATACTCTTCTTTGACTTGGGAAGATGACATGTAACAAGAGAGAACTAAAAAAGGGTTGGTTAGTTAGGTAGGTTGGGTGGATTTTCTAACAAGCTATATCCAAGAAGTACATGACTTTTTTGGAGGTTGTCAATCCACATTTGGATACAATTAAATGTTTAAAAGAAATGTTACATAACATAAAATTACTAGATCTAAAGAAATAAATACTTTACTAATGAAATTATAGTGTTCTAACAAAATAACATTAAGATAAATTATAAATGGTCAAAGAATGGTTCAAGTCAAGTTAGGTTGTTGTTTCTAGTTTGTGAGATGATAGGGGACAAGAAAATAGGGTTTGGTTAAGGTTTGAAGTTTATTGATACTTGTTAATTTGGTTACATGTTTGGTTCACACAGTGACTATCGATGGTTGGGATAATCATCATTGGTTATAGTAAATATTAATGGTTGGGTGACTAACAAAAATTTGATATCCAACCATCAGTGGTCAGGGTAACTATCTATAGTTTGACAACTGATCATCAGTGGTTAGGGTGATTGTTGGTAGTTTGATAGTAGACTATTAGCAGTTAGGATGCTATCAGTGGTTACTATTGCTATGCATAGTTAAGGAAAAAAGTTAGATCTATAGGTTTAGAGGTTAGAGGACAAATGGTAGATAGATACCATAGGTTGTTGAAATAGGATCAAGGTAAATTGATACATGAAAATAAATACTTAACTCATGATAGAAGGTTGTTTGACTTGTTGAAGAGTCTAGAATAATTTTAGTAGAGTAACAACTAGGTGATGTTGGTGAAGTCTAGAATGATTTGTGTAGAGTAATGGTAATTTTCTTGAAGAATAATTTTGGTAGAAGTTTGTGTCCCTATTATAGTTACTATAAGAATGAGAACCTACTTATTTGTGGATCCTCTTTCATGCATTTTCACTTCCTGCTCCCATCCTTTTCTAGGCAAAAAGAGATGGAGGTAGAAGGCTACCTAAGAGGTTTGGTTGATGATTTTGAGGTTTTTGATGCATTAGAAAATGAAGAAATAAAACATATATATAATACTTTGACATGTTAGATCTCACATGTATCAAGTTGGTAAATTTAGGTGCTGACCATCAACAATTAGAGTGTTGACTATTAGTGGTCAGAGTGTTGACTATCAATAGTTAGAGTGACCATCAATAGTCGAGGGTTAAAGGGTGAAGGTTTGAAGGCCAAAGGGTGTTTTTAATTAAGTTTTCAATTAAAAGTGTGTTAATGGTAGGATGGCAATTAAGGGTTATTTCAACATCTAGAACCATCATGTGTGGTTTTTTAGTGTCTACATTTTGCCCCTTTTCGTTATGTAGTTTATATCAACAAGTTGTAAAAAAAATAGATTATGGGTCAAAGGTTTGATTATACCAAGTATTGGAGGAGGTATTCCCCCTCAAACCAAGAATCGATGAGGTGAAGTAGAATTACGTATAGGTTTGATGAGTGGTTAAGTGGGTAAAAAGGTAGGTGACAAGGGTGGTTAGTGAGGTTGGGCATTGAGGTGAAAACATATACATAGAATGCGACTAAGTGTGATAGGTGAGATCATGCATAGACTAAGTTACCATAGTTGATAAGAATAAAGGTCAATTTTATAAGGATTGATGAAGGGTAATTAGGCCATAGTGTTAGGCATAGTTGATTAGGTTACTCTATAAGTCTCCTAGATAAGGTCAGTGTTTTACAACTATCCAAAGTAGGAAGTAGTCTTATGAATACACAAAATGGTTCGTTATGCATGAGGTGGTGAAAATTAAAATATCCAATATTTCAAGGTAATTGGTGTGATCAAAAGGACTAATGCAATGTTGTCACTAAAATATGCTATTATGCAAGTCATAAATGGCCACCATCAAGGTGGATGTGTAATTGGTATGGTAGTTTATTGGAGAGGGTGTTATCCAATCATTTATGATTGGTTTTTATAAAATAGATACTCTCTGAAGGTTGGTTATTGGTGCTCAAATTAGTTTCCCAAATTTGGTGTACCACTTGGTTTAGTTGAAGGTATGTAAAGAAATGTGATCTCCAATGGTTAAAATTTTGTAACGAAAGGTAATCTATAAATGTTGGGGGAGAAGTTGGTTCTCCAATGGCTCATGGTTAAGATAAGGTGGGTTGGTTGATGGTATTCAAATGGGTTTCCCCAATTTGGTTTACCACTTGGTTTAGTTGAAGGTTTTTTAGAGAAAGGTAATCTCTAATGGTTTATGGTTAAGGTAAGTTTAGGTTAGAGAAGGGTAATCTTCAAAGATTGGGTTTAGTTTGGTAGAGAAGGGTAATCTCTAAATGTAAGCCAAAATGACTAAGGTTGAGTCCATTTGGTTGGTTGATTGGTTTGTAAGGTTTGATTGGTTGGTGGGGTTTGATTGATTGGTTTCAATGGCTCATAAGGGGGAATACATGTCTTCCTCAAAGGTCATGAAAGTATTAGGAGGAGGCTAAATGCTTTGAGTTATAAATACCATGATGGCAAGATGGGTGGGCTTATGAACATAAACCCCTATCATGATTTTGCTTTATTGTTAGTTTAATGGTTAAAAAAAGGTACCTTGATCACATGGTGTCAAGTAAGCTTAAAAATCCCTTGATTTGTGAAAGAAAAAATAGGGGATGGATGACAGGTAGTGGGTGATAGGTAGACTAACCTCATTGTGGGGATGGTTTTTCCCTTCTGTAGGTGACCTAGGAATCATGATAGACAAGTCCATGTTGTATGTTAGGTGTAAAATGATCGATGTGAGAATCCTACTAATGTTATTTTGAAAGTTAATTGCACTTTTCTTGGGATTACTTATTTTTTATTTTGATATAAGGTATATTATTGCTCTATTTGATATGTTTGGGAAGCTAATTAATATAGGAAGATTCAAATGATTATTTATGACAAAGTTAACATAGCCATCCTTCAAGGGAGTGGTCTAAGTTTGGATTTGTTTATGTTTGATAGGTGTCCTTCAAGGGAGTAGTATACCTTAAGTTCAAGCAATTTTGATTATTTTGGTGCATCTATCCTTCAAGGGAGTAGTCTATATGGTAGAGATGTTGACACAAGTGATAGTTTGGTATCCCAAATTTTTTAAATATTAGTTTAGACATGAATTGTCTATATAGGCCTAAGGTTTTTATTTATGTATGTAAAGTCATATCACAGGAGTTTTATGATGGGTAAAAGAGGTGGTTTAAGTGACAATGACCTTGGGAATTTGTCTTAAAAAGGTTGTAAAGTACCATGAGGATCATGTCATGAGTAGAGCCATGGTATCCATGATTAGGATTAGGCCAAGGTTGTAAGGGATAATCACATGATCTTATTTTTAATCATTTGTTCTTAAAGATAGGGAGATGAAGGTGGTTGAAAATAAGGGATGAACTTAAGTTAGACACTAGGTGACAAAGAACTTGGTTTAAGTAAAGAATAAGTGCAAAAATACAGAGGAATTTGAGGAGGTTGAGGTTCTGATATGCTCCAGATCTATTCTTGTGTAAATGGTTGATGTCAATCAGGAGAGTAGATGTCCCTCAGATAATTTTTAACATTTGATTAGACATAGAAAAGATTTGGATTTACAAAAAGGTGAGGTAAGTTAGGTGATAGTTTGGTGGAGAAGGGTATTCTCTAATAGTTTACTAGGTGGTGGAGAAGGTTAATCTCCAATGGCTAGGGGAGAAAGTGACTCCCAAAATAAGTTGGTGGTATTTAAATGGATTTCCCTAATTTGGTATACCACTTGGTTTAAGCTGGGTTGATGGAGAAGGTATTATCTAAAGGTTGGGGGAGAAGGCTACTCCCAAATAGGTTGGTGTATAATGGTAATATCCAATTCTTAGGGGGAGAAGGTGACTCCTAAATGGTTGGTGATCATAAAAAATGTAAAAAAGGTGACCCAAAATGACTAAGGATAAATTCATTCAATTGGTTGGCTCATAGAGAAGGGTAGTCTCCAATGGTTTTAGGGTTAAGGTAAGGTGGTTGGGTGGTGATTTCTTAGGTATACAAGGTAGGATGTGATCCCAAGAAGTAAAAAAGGGTTGGTTGGGTTGGAAAGGTGGATAAGGGTAATCTCTAGAGGTTAGGTAGGTTGGTGGAAAAGGTGACTCCACTAGGTAGGGGGAGAAATTGTTTTTCCATTATGTTTGGTTGGGTGAAGGAGAAAGGTAATCTCCAATAGTTTAGGGTTGGTTGGTTGATAGGTTTGATTGATTAGTTGAGGTAAAAATGCCAAGGGTTAGTTTGGCTAACTGGTTAAGACAAGGTTTGGATTGATAAATAGTCAAACTTTATGGAGGGAAAATTCCCCTAATTTGCTCTTTCCATGGATGGTCAAGGTGTAAAAATGATCCCAAAGTGAAGGTGTTGGTTAATAAGTGGATTTATGAGGGGTGAATATGACTTCATCTATATTTTAAAGGGTTTTTATTAGTTAGTCATTATGTGTTAGTGGTTAATGGTTAGTTGTTTCAAGTTGTATGTGGTGGTTCAGGTGGGATTTCCTCTTTTATACCATAGATAGAAAAATGTTGTTGAACCTAATTTTGGTAGGTTAAGGTAGGTTTGTTAGATTTTATAGATTTATATTGGTTTAGGTTTTTAGATAGGCTGGTTATGGTTGATTTATAAGGTATGTTGATTGTGTTAACCTAATTTGGTGTATAAGTTAGTTTGTTTGGTTGAGAGAGGTAAGATAAATGGTTGAGTTGGTTTGTTGGTTGGGTTGGTTTGATTGTTTGGTTTAATTGGTGAGTTAAGGTTAGGTGGATGGTTATAGGTAGGGTTAGGTTGATGGTAAGTTTGGTTGGGTTAATGGTAGATTTGGTTTGGTTGATGGTAGGTGAGGTAGGGTTAATGGTTGTTAAAGTTGGGTTAATGTTTGGTAAGGTAGGGTTGAGGGTAGGTAAAGTTAGGTTAATGGTAGGTGAGGTAGGTTTAATGGTTGTTAAGGTTGGGTTGATGGTTGGTAAGTAAGATTTTATGGTAGATGTGATTGGGTTAATAGTAGGTTTTACAAAATTGTTAAGTGTAAGAGGTAGTTTGGTTGGTTTGACATGGGTAAGTGGAAGAGGTTGGTTAATTGGTTCCACATGGGTAGGTATAAGAGGTTAATTGGTTGGTTTCACATGGGTAAGTGGAAGAGGTTAATTGGTTCATTCCACATGGGTAAGTGGAAGAGGTTAGTTGGTTGGTTCCACATGGGTAAGTGGAAGAGGTTGGTTGGTTGGCTCCACAAGGGTAAATAGAAGAGGTTTGTTAGTTGATTCCACATGGTTAAGAGAAAGAAGTTAGTTGGTTGGTTCTACATAGATAAGTGGATGAGGTTAGCAAGTTATTTCTACATAGGTGAGTGGAAAAGGTTGGTTAGTTCCATAAGGGTAAGTGGAAGAGATTGGTTGGTTGGTTTCACATGGGTAAGTGGAAGATGTTAGTTGATTGGTTCCACATGGGTAAGTGTAAGAAGTTGGTTGGTTGGTTGGTTGGTTATAAATCAATAAGTGGAAAATGTGGGTTGGTTTCCTTGATTGTGATATCAAAAAAAAGTTGAGAAGGTTACACTTAGTTAAAAAGTGTCTTGGTTAAGGGTTGGATTATGGTTTCTTTAGTTATATGTTGAATAAGAACCAAATATAATGGATGGGCCTTATTATGTTAAGGGTTTTGGTGATTGGTGTATACAATAATGGGTATAAAATAGGTTCAATGATATATTGATCTTTAGTTTGTGATCTAATCAATTGGTTTGATGAGGTTAGTTGGTTGATAGGTTTGGTTGAGTTGATAGGTTGGGTGGGTTTGATTACTTGGGTAAGGTTGATAAGGTGGGTTGATGTGATAAGTTGGGTAAGATTGATAAGTTGGTTTGATGGCAAAGAGGATAGACCAAATATTGATGTTGAGGTAAAGAGGGCTGCCTCAAAGTAAGTTAGGGTAGTTGATATGATGGTTGGGTTAGGTGACCCAATGGTTGATGAGATTGGATAGGTTGAAGTTTAGGTTGGTTATGATAATTTTTAAGTTGGTGTTGATAGATTTTTTGTTGGGTATGATGATGGTTAAATGGTGGTTGATAGATTTCTAATTGGTTGTAGGTGAGGGTTGATTGGTCATGGATACTAGAAATATATGACTCTACTTTGATTATCTAATCCATTAACTTTATAACCGTCTTAAGTGGTAGTTGATAGTTTGTTGACTGGTTATAGTTGAGGTTTGATTGGTGATAGGTAGGGTTTAATTGATTTTAAGTGAGGTTGGGTTAGTTTTTGATGATGTTAGTTTGGTTATAGGTAATGTTAGGTTTATTGTAGGTATGGTTAGGAGCACAAGTGGCTTGTAATGCAAGGTATCACTCTAAGGTGAGATGACTATTCTCCAAGATCCTAACAAAGTTAGGATCTCCATGAGAGAATATAGGTCGGTTCCCCATTAGACAAAGAAATGGATGAAAGATGGTAGAAGATTTATTTCTTACAACTCAAACAAAGAGAAGACAATAAAAAATTCAAAATGACAAAACATACACTAAAATATGTGAAGTCCTAAGGTTCTTTTTAGTCTCTCTTTTAGCCTATACCTTAAGTTAGAAAGAATATGTAAAGACTTAGTTTGTAGAATAGGTGCTAGAAAATAAGTCTATGGTTGGTTTTGGGTTAGTTATGGCTCTCAAAATTTGTATTAAAAGTCATTATGTGGCTTGGTATTGGGGCCTACCCCCTCACTTCACACACCAAAGAGATAAGGGTGTCAGGTGCTTAGCCAAGATATACTAATTTTTAGAGTTTATACTCAATTAGAGAGTTAAGTTTTTATTTATCTTCTTGGTAGTGAAGTCTAAGTGAGATAACCAAAGGGTGAAGGTTTACAATTAGGTGATGAAATCCTAGTTGGGTCTTATATAAGGTGTTAAGTTGTGTTGATTGATAAGTGATTTGGTATAGTGTGTGATAAAGAGGTGAAGCTGTAATTGATTACTTTACTTTTAATTTAAATAAATGAGCTAAACATGCAAGAAATCAATGTATATAGTTAATTTTATACCCAAAATAAATTTTGATTTTGTTGTATGAGCATAAAATAAGGAAGAAAAGGGGGCTAGATGTAACTAGATATCACTAGGTGTGCCAAAATATTTTACTCAAATTATACTTTTATCTATTTATAGAAAAAAGGTAAAACTAAAATAGGGGTATAGGTTGGTAAAACCTAGATGGGTGTGTGCTCTATAATCTAAATGTCTATAGAACTCTTCTTTGGCTTGGGAAGATGACTTGAAATCAGAGAGAACTAAAAAAGGGTTGGTTAGTTAGGTAGGTTAGGTGGATTACCTAGTAATCTAGATCCAAAAAGTGTGAGACTTCTTTGGAGGTTGTCAATCCACCTTTTAATACAATTTAATGTTGAAAAGAAAGGTTACATAACATAAAAATACTAGATCTACATAAATAAATACTCTACAAATGAAATTCTAGTGTTCTAACAAAATAACATTAAGATAAATGCCAAATGGTTAGAAAATGGTTTAGGTCAGGTTAGGTTGTTGTTTCTAGTTCGTGAGGTGATAGGGGCCAAGAAAAGAGGTTTTTATTAAGGTTTAGGGTTGATTGATGGTTGTTAGTTTGGTTGTTGGTTTGGTTCACATAATGACCATTAATGGTCAGAGTAACCATCATTGGTAAGAGTAACTATTATTGTTTGGGTGACTAATAATAGTTTGATAGCCAACCATTTGTGGTTAGGGTGACTGTTAGTAGTTTGATATCTTCTTATTAGTAATCAGGGTGACTATTGATAGTTTGATAGTTGATCTTTAGTGGTCAGGATGACCATCAGTGGTTACAGTTACCAGGTCTAGTTAAGGAAAAAGGTTGGATCTATAGGTTTAGAAGTGAGAGGACAAATGTTAGATAGGTATAACAAGTTGTTGAAATAGGATCAAGGTAAATTAATACATGAAAACAAATACTTAGCTCATGATAGAAGGTTGTTTGACTTGATAAAGAGTTTGGAGTAATTTTAGTACATTAATGGCTAGGTGATGTTGATGAAGTCTAGAATGATTTGGATAGAGTAACAATATTTTTTTTGAAGAATAATTTTGGTAGATATTTAGGTCCCTATTGTAATTACTAGATGAATGAAAAATTGCTTTTTTATGGATCCTCTTTCATGCCTTTTCACCTCTTGTTCCCCTCTTCTATAGGCAAAGAGAGATGGAGGTAGAAGGTTCCCTGGGAGGTTTGGTTGATGATTTTAAGGTTTATGATGCATTAGAAAATGGAGAAGGTAGACATCTAGATAATATTTTTATGTGTTCATTGCTTATAGATCAAGTTGGTAATTTCAAGTGCTGATCATCAGTGGTTAGAGTGATAACCATCAGTAGTCAGAGTGTTGATTATCAGTATTCAGAGTGATCATTGATGGTCAATGATCAAAGGGTGAAGGGTCTAAGTTCAAAGGGTGTTTTGACTCAATTTTGTGGTTGAAAGGGTGCAAATGGAAATTTAGACATCTAGGGGTATTTTGACATCTAGAACCATCAAGTACAGTTTGCTAGTGTCTACATAGATAATAAACTAGATGTGGAGAAATATAAAAAGAATGAGACATATGTCCTAGTGAATATATGAACCAATTATAAGAAGATAAAAAGGCATGATGTTTCTTTATTGGTAAGGACTAAAAAAAACTAAAATTAGATTAGCCTAATGAACATAACCCTTTAAATGCTTTGCATTATCATGCATTGGTTGATAAAAAGGGTGTCTTGATCACATTGTGTCAAGTAAGCTCAAAGTCCCTTGATTTTTATATGATACAAAGGGGAGATGGGTGGTAGGTGATATGATGGGTAAATGGGTGATAGATAAGGTAACCTTATTTGGGTTAGTTTTCAAGTTTTATAGGTGACCTAAGAACCATAATAGATAGGTACATGTCATATGCAAGGTGTATACTAATCAATGCATAAATTCTACTAATGCTATATGTGAAAGTTGATTGTAGATTTCTTAGGATAACTTATTTTGATTTTTGATATTTGGTCTTTTATTGTTTTGTTTTGATAGGTTTGTAAAGCTTATCAATGTAGGAAGTTTTAAATTATTGGTTTTGACAAATTTTACTTATCCATCCTTCAAGGGAGTGGTATAAGTTTGTATTTTTTTATTTTGGTAGCCGCCCTTCAAGGGAGTAGTCTATTTTTTAAAGCAATTTTTTAAATTTTGGACAATTATTCTTGTAAGGAGCAGTCTGCATCAAGGTTCATTTTAAGAGACCATATCAAAAACCCCTTTAGTTTTATGTATTTTAATTTTATTCATATCCTTGGTGAATATTAAAATTTCAAAAAATAAATCACCTTCTTAAGTTTTCCACATAATCATCCATCTACATAGTTAAAACATATAGGTTATCAGATAAATTTAAAAAGAATATAAAAACATTCCTAAACTTTGATATTATTGCATATTTGGATTTATCTTGAATATATATACAATTTTGAAAATTTTTATCTCAAACTAAGTCTATATGCAAAAGTTGTGACCTCCAAAATTTGGTGCTCAGTTACAGCACATTATGTTGTCGCGCAATGGCACTATGTAGTGTAATGAAAATATGTCATGAAATGGAGTTATGTCACATGAAGTAAAGAAAAAATTGATATTATTATTTAAAATATATACAATTTTAAGAAAAAAACGTCACAAATTGATTCCATATACAAAGTTATGGCCTCCAGAAATTGGTAATATGTCATGAAACAACATTATTTAATGTGATGGAATGCCAAAATTTAGATTCTTATTTAAAATATATACAATTTCAAAAAAATTGTCTCAAACTAATTTTTTATACAAAATTTATGGCCTATGGAAATATTTTAGTTGTATTGTAGCATTCCATCGAGTGGCAACATGATACCAAATGACAACATGCTATCAAGTGACAACATACTGTCGAGTGATACAATAACATGCTATTGAGTGATATAATGTTGTTAAGTTATAACATGTGATAGAGTGATAAAATAATGATTTTATTGAATTATATCACCATGATGTAGTTGAGTGACATCAAATGTCAAATTTCTAAGGCCATAACTTTTGTATACAAACTCAAATTGAGATAATTTTTTTAAAAAATGCATATTTCTTTAAGATGAATTCAAATATATATGTACTATATACATATAAGTTAAATCATATGGATTATTCCATAATTAGTATAAATGATTAGTGAGTTGACCCCAAAAAGAATTTACATCTTAAAAATTTAAGATAATGGGTCCTCTGTACTACTCCTGAAAAACCACCAAATATAATTTACCAAAAAGTGAATATTCATGAATTAAAGAATATTCACCACTAAAATTTATCATAGTATATGTGCTAGAGATATTTGACCCAAGTGATATTTTGGTATCCCAAATTTTTTTTATGTTAGGTTATACATAAACAAGTCTATTTAGGCTTCAAGGTTTACCTTTATGAGGGAAAAACTTAGAGCATAAGAGGTGTTGGGTTCTCTTTCTAGGTTAGCGCTGAAGCCATTTCTCAATAGGCTAGCATGCTAGCCATATCACATGAGGATCAAGCCTCACGTGATCACCCAAATCATGTAGTGAAAGACCAATTCCTAAATAATTTGAAACACAACATGCATTTGCTCATTTCTTATCAACCAAATATCATACTATAGTTTCTCAACAAATTATACTATCATTACTAGAAAAGTATAAAAGAAAGGAACTCATGAATTCATTTACTTAACTCATTTCAATATTCAACAATCCATTGCTCAAAATACCATATGATAAACATTGGATTATTTTTAAGCACTTAATGATTACAAGAAAAAATGATCTATATCCATTCAAAGGTTCACACCCAAAAATACTCTCTCTATGAATGTTTAAAATAGGGGTTTTTATACTTGTTTTTACCTAAGTGTCAATTTCCCAATTCAAAATGGACACATGGCACATAAACTCTCAATAGGCTAAGTGTCGTAACTCTTATAATTAATTATTCTTATAGAGTCAGGTTTATATGCCCCTAGATACCTACGCTATGTTATACAATTATTTCCAAGTGTTTCACTCCTCACAAGTTATACAAGGCCTCCAATCAGTGGAGTTAAAGTGTCCTATTTGATTTATTCTTCAAATTGTTCTTGCATTCCTCACTCTCCACTTCCCTCATGCTCCCCTAGTCTTCCACTTGTTCCAAATCCTTTATTCATAGGTTCCTTATGTCACATTCTCTTAACTGGGACTTCTCATGTTGGGTCTTCCACACCATTATCCTTCTACATCCTTTAACTCTCACACTGCTAGTCTCATGCCATGGTCCTCTTACATCATGGTTCTCATGTACTATGCTGGTACTTACATGAAAATAGGCAATGGTCCCTCCATACTGCTTGCCAAAATCAAAACAAATATTTGGTCAAAATTGAGGAGCCAACATCACCCCACACTAAGTTATTAGTCCATCCTGGACTAAGTTTTAATAACATCCTCAAGGAACTCAGACCCTTTATGCTCGAGTTATTTCCTTAGGTCATCCCAATAGGATAAGGCATCAAGAAATTTAGTAGTTATTTTCTCAATGGCCTCCTTTACTACTTTAAACTCCTTAGGCTGAATTGGAGTCTTGGTCTTCTTCATTTGTTCCTCTATGGTTGAGCTAGCTTCCTTTTGGATGTTATCTAATTTGGAGACCTCCTTGTCAACCTCTCCTCAAAGTGTGGAAAAATTAGAATTTATTTGTTGATGATGGTTATTAATGGCATCTTATATCATTTCCATGTCCTTGAATTATTTCATTTGCCTAGCACAGTCATTTATTAATAGGGTTGTATCAACTGTTTATTGCCTCAAGAATTCCTTGTCATTGAGTTAGGCCTCTATTATTTTCTTTAGGCATGTTATGCATGCAAAAATATCATCTAAAATTAGGATAACCTCCTCAACTCTTTCCAAAATACTATAGTAGACATCTATTGTATTGGTGAACTACTCTAAAAGTTCTTAGGACTCATCTCTGGGCATAGGGTGCTCCTTATTCTTTTTGAGCAAAAGATCAACTAATGTTTAAAATTTTCTTAGGGCATCCCCACTAGTGGTATACCATCTACCGATTTTGGATCTTCCTTCAAATTTTTTTTACAAAGGCTTAATACCTTTACCTTATCCTCGATGGTCTCTTAAAGTTGTTGCTTCAAAGAAGCCACTTCCTCAGATACCACGTACCTTTTAACATATACTTTATTATAAATTTCCACCACCTTACCATGTTTCTTTTCAGCCATGTGTGCATCTGACTCTATAAAAATATTTTGGCACATCAATTCCATCACAAGTTTCAAAAATATGGTGCTTGTCATTATTGTGGAGAGTTGTTATGGGTCAAATTTCATAAAGTTCAATAGGTCTGGGGCATCTGGGCTAGAAAAAATGCAATCCAATAGAACATCAAATTGAGCCTCTTAATTATACATCTCCAAAAAGAAGGATAATTACCTCCTTTTTTCTTGGGTCATGTCATTGGGGTGTAAATGATTGCAAAGATAGAATTTTTATTCATCTATACCAAACTAATATCATTTTCATAGATTAGATGGAACTCTCTATTATAATTCCCTCTCTACTAGCCCATTCTCCTTTTTAAGGTCTCATTCAAGTTATCGATGGATTTTGGTATCCATCCCATCCATTTCAATCCCACAAGTATTCACTTAATTGATGGTCAAGACCTCTCGCATAAGGGATGGAATCTTCTCTTGATTAAATTCCACATTATGTATCTTTTCTTAAGAGGGGTATTTTTGGGGCACTTGTCTTGGAGTGTGATGAGGTATTGACCCAGTGGTATTCCTTGGAGAAGGTGGAGGTGAAGGTGGTCATGGTGGTAAAGGTGGGGGAGTTGGATGAGGAGAAGGGTGAGGTGAAGTTAGGGTAGGTGAGTGGGAAGGAGTATTATGAGGTGAAGGTGCGGCAAGTGGTGAAATATGAGATGGAAATGGGGATGATGATGGTGAGGACAAAGCACACAATAACAATGAAGTGAAAGGTGGTAGTTGTGGTAATGAATGATGAACTAGCATGGAGGGTTACACCTCCACTATCCTCTGTCACTTTTGGGGCCCCTGTTACCTCTTTATGCTAGTGCTTGGCTTGGATGGCCTCTTTTTCATTAGTACTTTAGGGATCCTCTCCATGGGTTCCCCATATTGAGGGTACTAGTTGTGGTGTAGCATATAAAATATTTTGTGTACCTATTCCCCAACTAGGATATTCTTGATCTTAATATTGGTAACACTAGCTTCTCCCCTCTCTATATAAGTTTTTTTGTTAGGATACACAAACATCTTCTAAAGGGTTGTGGTGCTATGCATCAATCCATTCTACTTGTACATTGATTGGTTGTAGATCATATATTCTATTTATATAATCAATAAAGTAATGCGTAGAGAAGGCATATGGTAGCTTAAGCCATGCTAAGAGCTCCCCTAAAGGATTCATTCAAATACATGCCAGGGAAAGTGCTACTTCATAGTAAATTCTACTTGATCTTCTATTTGGGAGGGTAGATAATTGTGAATGCACCATTCATTCTTGAAATTCACCTTCAATTCCATTAAACTAGTACTTCATCTTCAACTTATATGTTGGATTGATGTGTTGAGGGTAAGTGAAAGCTTTATAGCACTCGGTAGGGGACTTGTGAATGGGGAAATACACCCACTTCATAGATCCTCAACTATAGTCAAGCATGATGATTTTATCTAAAACCAAAAATAAAAATATTTGCCCCTAAGAAAACCTAAACTTAGGCATTTTATGTACTTTCTCTACATATTCAGCTATCTTTTGGGCAAAGTATAGTGCCCAATTATATTGTATTCCCTACACTACTTGGTTTTCTATGTGAAGGTTGGCCATATCCACCTCCTTTCATTGGTTAGTCCCTTTGAACTTGGTGGAAATGATCCACACTATGAATCTTAAGGTATAATCCTATAGGTTTGTGATGTGTATTACATGTCTCTGCTTTTGATACATAAGCACAATGGCGGTCTACTAGATTTCCTCCATATCTACCATGTCATCCAATACATTGATCCTTGAGAATTGGAGTTTTGTGACCTTGCTTACCATTTTCATGTTGATCTTCATGTTGCACCCTAAAAAGTGGATGTAATGCTCATGAATGCATGAGAGGAAGAACTAAACTTCCTTAGTAGGCTTTCCAAAATATGGCAGTTTAAAGAGTTGGAAAAGGCCAGCTTTGTCCAACTGGTTCTTGATGGTCAAGTCATAAACCACTTGGTTTCATGTGTTGGTGGTTTGGACTTGATAATCATTTTGTAACTACATCTCATTTCTTATTTGGTAGTGGTTATATTCAAATATGATCATATTTACCACCTTAGAGACCTAATTTTTTTGACACAAGATCAACTCAGGGTATTGCATTTATTATATGTAAATGGCTTGAGGGGGAGATGGTGGGGCAATTTGTGATGAGGAGTCATGTGCTTGATTTCCCTTTTTCACAATTTTAGCTTCTTCCACACACTCTCTAAAATTACATGCACTTCTATTGTCTTGATGTCTTTTCTAGGTCTTCCAAATATTCCTCTCTCTCTCTCTCTCTCTCTCTCTCTCTCTCTCTCTCTCTCTCTCTCTCTCTCTCTCTCTCTCTCTCTCTCGGTATGGTTGACAAATTTTCAAGTATTTTTGCCTTTTTCTTCAGCTGAATTACTCAAATGTTATCCCTTAGCCATACCACATTCCCAAATGAATATGTGGTGGTGTTCAAACTTGCCTCAGCTCTTGATCTTCACACTTCAATAATGGTAGAACCTAATCCTATAATTTTTACAAAGAATGACCTCAACCCACTTCTACATGCAATTGCTCTTAACAATCTTCCTCTGCTTATAAATCCTCTTCACATCTTTAATTATTTATAAATCACTCTATTTCATAATGATATTGACTTCATCTCTGGTTATTTGGTTCATTAATCACTTGAAAATTATAACAAGGTAAAGTGTAGAATAGATATGACTTGGTTATTTATAGGTCCTTCAGCCAATCTACCTCATTAATTTTTTTCCTCTCCTTGTCATTTCTAACCACAAATGCATATCTTCTAATGGTATTAGTACTTTAGATCTTGAATTGAGCCTTTAGTGTTTTAACAAACTTGTCCCATCAATCCACTCACATGCTTGTTGTTATGACAACCTTTATTGAACTAATGGTCCATTTCTTCCCATGCCTTTCTTGGAAGTGGGTAACAACTATCCCATTTTTCTAGATTAATGGAAACTATCTATCATGAAAATGGTAGGAAACTATTTTATTAAATGACTCATGCATCATTAATCACTTTCATGCCATGTATGATTATTACACCTTTGAAACTTACATGCCCACATGTTATGTCATGTATTCATATACATAATATCTTACCTCACACTAAAAGGGTTTGTGGTCCTCCAAGCAAACATATAAATGACTAAGAATTTTAAAAAGTGAGTCATGTGCCTCAAGGGCAATGATTTCTATTGAAAATATAAAATACTAATCTAATGGCCTTAAGCCTTATTTGAAAAATAACACAAACTTAAATAGAATCATAATAATGTTGAAGCTAACTCCCATTATATTGTCTAGGGAGGAATTAACCATATATTCACTTTAGCTAGCATGTACCATGAGGTCAAATACTATGAATTATGAATGGTCCATCCCAATGAATACAGAGCTTCCTAGGGTGGCATGTGAACTTAGATTCATAGAGTAAAACTTTCATACCTAGGGTGAAGATTTTGTTCTTTAGATGGTGATTGTGCCATGTTTTCTATTTTTGTTTCTCAACATCTTGATTTCAGTGAGTGAGGAACCAAACCTCATCTAGTTTTGTGAGTTCATCAAGTTGAGATTTCAAAGATGTGTCATCATTAATGTTTCCTATACATACTATTTGGAGACATGGAACTAAGAACTCAAATGGCATGATTTCTTCCTTTTCATATACCAGGTTAAATGGTTTATTTTTGTAGAGGCATTTGTATGTGGTTTAATATGCCCAAAGTAATGCATAAACCCTATCATCCCAGTTAATTATACTAATATTGTATATTTTTGTCAAAGTGGTACTGAGGATCTTGTTAAAGGCTTCTATTGTTCCATTGGATTGTGGATGATATGGTGTTATCTTGTGATGTGTAATCATGAATTTAGCCAATAGGATTCAAATTGTCTCATTCAGGAAGCGGGTTCCTTAGTCACTGGTGAAACTTAAAGGACATCCAAAGTGTGTTATAATTTTTTCCTAGATGAACCATGTGGTAGTCACTATCATACATTTTTTTGTTGGTGCTACCTCATCCTAGTGCATTAAGTAGTTAGCTATCATAATTATGTACCATGAACTTGTTATTCATCTTGAGGGAGTGATGGGCCCCACAAAGTATATAGCCCAATTTTCAAATGGTTCTTGAGAAGAAATTGGGTGTAATGGCATGGCCTCTATTCTATTGGGTCTTCCTATGTGCTAGCAAATATCACATTATTTTGCATATGCCTTGGCATCTTTAAATAAAGTTTACCACCAAAGTCCAGTGAGCAACACCTTACTCACTATAGCTTCCCCAACATAATGTCCTCTAGCAATACCTTCATGGACTTATTGTAATACCTCAAGGCACTCATGTTGCATTACATAATGGTGCAATACCTCATCAAAATCCATCTTATATAGATCTCTTGCTATGAGTTGATAAGGTACGATACAAACCATAAGTTGTTTCTTTTCTTTTAAAGTGAGAGAATCAAGTGAACAACTACTATTGAGGAATGTTGAAATATCCTCCAATTCTTCAAGAACCCTAGCAACTTGGAAAAGTTATATTTCAAGAAGGTCATGCTCTATAGCATGTAGAGGTTCTCCATTTTTAATTCAGGATAGATGATCAAGTCCATAATTAGTTTTCCCAGGTTTTACTACTACAAAAAATTAAAATTCTTGGAAGAGAAATATCTAACAAAAAATTATTCCATGGATAAATATCTTGTTGATGAGACAATATAAAGCATCATGGTTGGTGTAGAATAAAACTGGTGTGGCTAGAAGGTACTATCAAAATTTATGTATCACATAAACCATAGATAAGGATTTACATTCAATAGTGGTATAGTTCTTTTTAATCAATGTGAGTTTATTACTAGTGAAATAAATGGGATGGTCCAAATTTCCCTTTCTTGGTTGTGCAAGTATTGTGCCAACTACTATGCTAGATGCATCAATATGAACATGAAAAGGTTTTGTCCAATCTATAAATTGCAAGATAGGAGTGGTAACTAGTCTTTCCTTTAGAGTTTCAAAAGTTTCTCTATAGGAATTAGTCTATATAAATTATTCATTATGTTTTAATATCTCTTCTAGTAGCACTAAAATCTTGGCATAACCTTGAATAAACTTCTTGTAGTAGCCCATGTGTCTTAAGAATGCCTGCACCTCATGCTAAGTTTTTGATGGTGGCAGATGGATAATGATAGAGGCCTTGGTTGGATCTACCAAAATTCCCTCTTTATAAATTATATGCCCAAGGAGTACCCTAAAAGGTGTCATAAATAGGCATTAATTCAAATTAAAGGAAATTTGTAACACTCAATAGCACTCAAACATGAGCTTCAGATTGGCAAAGTGGACCTTGATGAGCCCATATATTATCAAGTCATCTAAGTAGACTTTGAGATACTTATGAATAAAATGTTTGAAGGCCTCCACTACTACCCATAAGAATACCACTGGGGTATTCTTCAACCTGAAAGGCATGATGTTATAGGCAAAAGAGCCCCATTTAGCAGCAAATGTAGTCTTGGAGTGGTCTTCCTCAGCTACCTGGACTCGGTGATACCTTGGGAACCCATTGGTAAAGGAGTATATCTCACAATTGGCAATACCTTCTAGGATTTCCTCCATGAAAGATGTTGGGAAAAGATTGGTGAAACAAGATGTAATCAAAACATGATAATCCATGTAGATATAAATATGCCTATCCTTCTTCATATTGATTATCATAAGACTCACCTAGTCAAATTCATCAATAGGAGTAATTACTCCAACATGAAGTATGTTATCAATCTCTTCTTTCACATGCACTTGGAGGTTAGGGTTCATTCAGTATGGGTGTTTCTTCATGGGATGATTACCATCAATTAACTTTATATGAATCTTCTTGAGAGAAGGGTGAACCCCTTTAATTCTTCTATAGTTCCTTGGAAACACATCCTGATACTCTTTCAATAGCTCAAAGATTTATTAAAATTATATATCCATCTAATAATTTCTAATGGTCACTACCTTAGGTTCTTGCTCTATGCCAATGTTTAATTGAACAATTTGAATGGGCCCATGATAAAGATTGTTTATAGGGGAGTTGGTGTCCTAAATAGTTCATGAGCTAGTACTTGTAGTAACATGTAGGTTATTACTCAATGGATCAGATAGAGTGGATCCTTCTCCTTCATCTACTTGAAATATGAGAATTTACTTTCCTAGGTAGATTTCTTCATGATGCTCTTCACTAGAGACTATCGGTGGTGAAAGAGTTGATTATCTAGGAGGATCATTAAATAAACTCAATGTTTCCTCTAATTCTTGATGAATATGATGCAATTGGTCTTCCACCAGATTCAAATCTCCAATTATTACTTCATGTATGGTTTGAAGAGTAAGGCATAGGTCCATCTTGGTGAAGAGTAAGAAAACATAGATGTGATGTTTTCCTTTAGTAGCTACTAGAACCTTGTTTTCATGTGTCTTTCTTCATATATGTACCAAGATCATGAACAAGTGCATAAGGTTCCATAAAATGTATGGACCCATAGGTATTTTGGTAAAAATGTTTCCTTAGCTTTCCATATTGTTTCACATGCCTCGAAATGAGGTTTAGGTGCTTTTATGCCACTATAATTGAGTGTACCTCAAATCTTGTTATCATGGTGAAATCTATGATATAGAGTATCTCATGCTTGATCCTTATCTAAAAGGCATTATTTATATGTACACCACCACTTGGCAATGGTGCCATTAAAAATATGGTCTAATCATCATATCCATTCATTTTTGGTACCATATAACTCTTCAAGGTGCTAGATGAAATAACACACCTCCATTTGTCCTTGGAACCATGGAGTTTCATTAATTCTCTCCAATGGTGGTCCCTCCAATGGTCCTCACATTACTAAACCCATGAGGCTAGCATGGGATGTTTTCATCTCTATTGATGGTGCTACACAATCTTCTAGTGAGATAATAATCATCATGGGCCCAACAATTGTAGGCATTGCTTGTTGTATCCAAGATAGATTGGTTATCTATCCAACAAAGAATAGCATCTGGTGTTAGATCATGTTATTCATCATGTCGAGTAGTCACATTATATATATTGTTGATGTATTCATCAGTGCTTATAAGTTCAATATAGGGTGGTCATTATGCATGGTATAAGGGTATTATCACATGTTGGTTAGTATTTTCAAAGCTAATATATCCATTTTTAGTGCTGAAATCTACATGATTTTCATAGTGCCATGGACTTCTTAGTAAGGCTAGGTAATCATCAGCCTCTACCAACTCCAAAACCTCAAAATTTGCTTTGAAAGGAACTTTAAGTATTTTAACAATGGCATTTTTAAGGACTCTAATAGGGTGCGCATGAGCCTTGTTTGTCATAAACAAGACATGAGGTGAAGGTTGTAAAGCTAGACTTGACATTTTTTGGTAGGCATCTTTAGTGAGAACATTTAATTCAATGCCAGTATCTACTAGAATATCCCAGATTACCCATCTATTGATAGAAACATTAACTAATATTTTTGCATCTTCCAAAGAAGTGGAATTAGGACTTTCTTGATGTTAATCATGGTTTAAATATCAATCTTCACTTTATCAACTTACTTGAGTGTGGGTTTAATTTAGTAGGTGAGATTGACCTTTAAACTAGGGGATAAACTAGGGAATGATGTCTTCATCAAGCATGCATTTTCATAGTTCCTAAAAACTATCCCATATTACTAGAGGCTCAATTTCCCTTTGCACTATGGTGTGTTGTGTGACATTCCTATCCTTAAGGTATTGAATTTTGCCTTGGAGCTCATGCACAAGTGTCATTATATCCTAAAGGACATCCTTTTACTAAAGTGCATCAAGGTATTTCTTAGCCTATGGTTCTTCTCAATATACCTTTTCAACTGGGTTGGGTGTAGATTGCGTCTGGGCCTCGCTGTGAGTAGTAATATTGACTTGCTATAAAATAGGTATGGTTGGTCAATCACACCATTGTGGTTTGTCTATATGGATCATACTAGTGCCTTTTTCATTTTGGTCCTTTATTATGGTTGCATATAGATTTGGTCACTCTTTTAGTCAATGGTCCTTTTTATAGTAAGCATAGGTTGCCCCTTTGATAGTGGTCTAGAGAACCATACTTATAACAAGTCCTTTATGGAAACCTACCACCTCATATTCATCCTCTTTCATGCCCATGATATCCACCATTTTCCTAGGAACTAGTGACTAAGTCTTGGCACATGTTGTGTGCTCAATCCTCATGAATATTAGTAATTACATGGCAATCATTGGGGTCATGAGTATATGCATCACAAATTTTACAATATACAAATACATTAGTGCTCATAGCCTATTGGAAAAGTGGATAAGAGAAGACATTATGGTCATCATGACAAATCTCACAAGTTTGCTTTAGGACTACATGAATGTTTTTATAGGGCTAGTTGTTTCATATGTGTCCTTTGGTTTCATAGTTGATACACCAAACACCAATATGTGTCTCATGTGCATTATTTACCAAAAAAAGTTTAAGCTGAGAAGCCATGGATGCTATTTGAGCCTCCATAAAGGGACTAATCCTAGTATCCATACTTCCAATAACTTTAGCATGTAGGGTAACCTCTAGAGCCTCTCGTGTATTGGTAAAATTTCTTTGTGATAAGGTTCATAAAAAAGGTAATAATAATCCCCCTATGAACCATTGTGCATGTTGATCAAGATTGATCTCAAAGAATAACTTAGAAAGAAAGGTCTTGAACCATGTATCATATTATCTTACGCTCTCTATAATTCTTTAAATTATGTCTTTCAGCATCTCTATACTCTATTGCTCAAACTCAAGAATATCAAATTCTTGTAAGAATGCTACTTTAAGCTGGTCATAGTTGACCACTACTTGTTGAGGGTCAAATTTGTGATACCATTTGTGTGCACATTTTAAGAGGGTGGTTATGAACTATGTTTCTTTTTGATCAAAGGTCATGATGCCATGCACCCTCCAAATCAGTTCACACTTATGAACATGATCGACTACATTTTCTACCCCATGATACTCAAGTAGGTGTAATGTCATTTCATAATAAATCATAGGTGGTTGAACAAATGATTACTAAGAAGATCCAACTCCTATTCTTGGAGGGGGTCTAATTCCTCCAATACCTCCTCCTGATCCTCCTCTAGCACCTATAATAGTAGTAACCATGGGGAAAGGCATGGTGGAGGGTTGATTTCCTAGATTAGGACCTATATTCTAGCCTTGGCCAGATCCTCTAAGCATTACAAGACATGTCATGGAATTCTCTTGAAAATAAAAATATGTAGATTCTAAGTTATTTCCTAATGGCCTAGTCTTAGTTACCCTTATCCATTTAGCTTTTGAATCTATACTATTTGTATCTCAATTCCTTATATGTACTCTATTTAACTTAAAGGTATGATCATGAACTATGGTGGGAAAGCCAAGTTGACTCATACCAGGTTCATCTCTATCAATCTAGCTCATTTCTCTACAAAGATAAAAGTGTCAAAGGTTATGGCCCATAAGTGATGGATTCCTCACACACGTCTGGCTCCCTGCGTCTCTTCACAACCTTTTTGAGTGCTCCCAATATATTCCCATGCCACTAACTCTAATGATCCTCTAATAAGATTCATCATACTTCCATTTTCTTAGTGCTCACTAGCTTTCTAAAATGTTGAACCCATAATCTTGAACCAACCAATAGTCTTCCCTCCAAATGTATGACTCATGCACATGAGATTTTAGCCTTCCATGGGTAGTGCTTCCAAATCAAGATTAATAATTAGATTTTTAATCTCAAAAGGAAATAATTAAATATATCTTCCCCTTGGTTCTCATAAAAAATTTAACTTTTCTTCCTCGGGACATGAATATGTGGTCAAATCATATTCCAGGATATAATTATTCTACACACCTTTCCACTAGTAATCAACCACTCATCTAAAGGAAACTTTTAGTCATGATAAAATCCTTTGCCATTATAATGTCCATGACTATCTTTTTTCAAGATTTTGGGATCATCCTTAATCATATTCTAAAATCCAAGGATTCAAAATAATCGGGACTTTAGAAAAGAAAGTCTCATATAATGAGCTGTAGATGTTTTATTCTACCCATTGTCACATAGAAACTCTAGGTTCAAGATATGGAAATACAAAATTATATTTGACAATGGTAATCCATTCTTTAGTATTATCTAATGTAATTCACTCAAAAATTTCCCATAATCATGCTCCAATTACTTTGGGTCCTGGCAATAGAACTAAAATATTGGGTTCTCTTTCTAGGTCAGTGTTGAAGCTTTTTCCCAATAGGCTAGTGTGTTATCCCTATCACATACGGGTCAAGCCTCACGTGTTCACCTGAAGCACATAGTGAAATATTGATTCCCAAATACTTTAAAACATAACATGTATTTTCTCATTTCTTATCAACCAAATATCATACTATAGTTTCTCAATAGATTATATTACCATTACTAGAAAAATATAAAAGAAAGGAACTCATGACTTCATTTACTTAACTCATTTCAATATTCAATAGTCCATTGCTTAAAATACAATATGATAAAAATTGGATTCTTATTAATCACTTAAGGATTACAAGACAAAATTCTCTCTATCCCTTCAAAGGTTCACACCCAAAAATCCTCTCTTTGTGAATGTTTACAATAGGGGTTTTTATACTTGTTTTTCGCTATCCAAGTGTCAAGTCCCCAATTTAAAATGGACACATGGCACATGGAATTTCAAAAAGATAAGTTTTGTGGCTCTTATAATTAATTATTTTGATAGAATCAAGATTTTGTGCCCCTAGATGCCTACTCTATGTTATACAATTATTCCCAAGTGTTTTTTTCCTCACAGGTTGTATAAGGCCTCTGATCAATGGGGTTGAAGTGTCTTATTTGAATTATTCTTCAAACTATTCTCACATTCCTCATTATCCACTTCCATCATGCTCCCATATTCTTCTAATTCTTGTTTTGAATCCTTTATTCTAGAGTTCCTCATGCCATATTTTCTTGACTGTGTCTTCTCATATTGGGTCTTTCATGCCATTATCCTTCTACATCCTTCAACTCTCCCACTACTAGTCTTGTGCCATGGTCCTCCCATGCCATGATTCTCCTATGTCATGCTAGTACTTTCATGAAAATGGATAATGGTCCCTCCACACTACTTGCCAAAATCAAAATAAATAGTTGGTCAAAATTGAGGAGCCAACAAGAGGTTAATGATAGGTGAAAGGGGTTGTTTTGATAAACAATGACCATGGGATTCCATCTGATTAGGGACCAAAAGTATCCATGAAAACCATACCATGGGTAGAGTCATGGTACCCTTATTTAGGATTAGGCTATGATTATTATGGTTAATCACATGGTTATATATTGTAATCGATAGTCCTCAAAGAAATGAGTGAGGGTATGAGGAAGGTGAAAATCTTTTAAATCAAGGGATAAGCTTAAGTTAGACAAGAAGGTGAATTTGATCCTTTTTTAACAAAAGAAAGGATGTAGATGTAAATCATTAAGAGGCTCAAGTTGTGTTTTTTCTTTAAGAGAGGATAAATGGTAAGATCCTAATCCATACTCATGGATTATGATGTAGGGTCCAAGCCAATTGAAATCAAACTTGCCTCATTCTTCTCCATATTGGTCCCATGTTGATTTTTATTTAGGATGAGTTATCCAATGTTAAATTATAATTCTTGTAGGTGCTTTTTATAGGCATGCTTTATTCACTCTTGGTAGCCACAAAGGTGGTTAAACATTGATAGGTAATGTTGGTCAAGTAGCTCAAGTCAGGCTAGACATTCTTGATGATAGTTTCCCTTAGAAATAATGTCCTACAAGGATATGCAAAGAGAGGGAATTTAGAATTTTAGAGGTAGGACTACCTCTAATCTAAAGACTAGAGAAAAATGGCTAGCACCCATAGAGGTTGAATAATAGTGCAATAATCCCATAAAGTGAAAGGGATGTGTAAGTGCTAATCACAACTAGAAACATTGACCAATTTGGTTAACATCTTGTTGAGGGTTTTGTTAGAGGATTCTACCTATCCATTTAATTTTAGATGTTAAGGTGAGGAAAATTTTAACTTGATGCCAAATGCATCACAAAGACCTTAGACTTGCTTATTTTTGAAAGATTTATCATTATCGATGATGATGTTATGGGGAACACTGAAATGATAGATGATATGATGATTACTGAAGTCAACTATCTTGTTAGCTTTGGTCAAGATGAGAGGAATAGCCTCCACCCACTTGGTGAAATAATTTATGGTGGTGATGATGGAGTGGTGTTTCTATGAGGAATGAGGAGTGATTTCTCTAATAAGATCTATCCCCATTATGAGAAGGACCAAAAGTCCTTAGATACCTAGAGGCCATGGGCCGGCACATGATGTAAATTGGTGTGTTGTTGACATTTCACATACTTATTCACATAATTATAATATCCTTGGTTAAGGGTGAGCCAATAGTATCAAAGGTAAAGGATACATTTAATGATAGCTAAACCACTAAAGTGTCCCCTATAGATTATTCCATGCATTTCCTTGATAATATGGGAAGTTTGATGGCTACGTAGATAATGGAGAAGGATGCCATCAAAACCATGCCTATAAAGGATTCCCCCTAGTATGGTTTAATGAGAAGTACTCTGAATAAAGACTCTTCGAGCATTCCTAGAGAGGTTGGGAATAATAATGCCAAGGTTGAGGTAGTTAAATTTTTTCTCATACCAAATGTCTAATGGAGATACCTCCACACTAAAAATGGTAGGAAGGTCAGATTAGATATAAGAAGGTGTGATAAATTGATAAATGGTGATAATAATTTTGGAATTAGATGGCTAAGATGGGATTTGGGAATTAAGGGAAGCTATTGTATCTCTGAACTTGTTGGTAAATTGTGGAAAAGATTGGATAAGGTAATGATAAAATGATGCTAAGAGTAAATCTACCAATTGTTTATACTTTTTTAAGACATAATTATTACATTTATAGGATCCATTAACCTAGGTTACCATAGTTGGGAATCACAAAATACACTAATCCTCTTAACTCCTAAGGCTAGAAAAATTTAGAAACCTATTACTAGGGATTCATACTCAGCCATTTGATGGTACACTCAAAATTAAGTTTGAAATAAAGATTAAGAGGTTCACCATCGAGGGGAATGAGAATAACTCTGGCACCCCCACCATGTTAGCATTTTGAGCCATAAAAAAAGATGCTCATTTGATAGGTGATGTCCTCTTGAGAAAGAGTCATGATGGACTCATCTAGAAACATAAGAAGAAGTGGTTAGTTATCTAAAAAAGGAGCTTCAACTAAGTTATTAGTAATAACATTACATTTAATCAACTTATGTTAGAGGAAATTAAGGTCAAACTCAGCGTGAAGCATGACCCATTTAGCCATACGCTAGTTTTGGTATGGTTTAGAGTGCATGCACTTGAGTGGATTGGTGTTAGTGATGATGTAAGTTTTGTGATTGAGGAAGTAATGATGAAGTTTGGTATCCAAAAAGACTAAGGTGAGGTAAATTTTCTTAGTATGGGTGTATCTATTCTCATACTCAACAAGTGTGCAGCTAATGTATTAGACCACTTACTCTTTATTTTTATCATCATGGTGAATGAGCATTGATCATAAGGAATGGTCAGCAGTGGATATATGAAGGTAGAAGGGTTGGTATTATTTGGGAGGGGTAAGAATGGGTAGAGAAATAAGGTAATATTTGAGTGAATCAAAGGTTTATTGGCACTCCTTAGTCTACTTAAAAGATGTATCTTTCTTGAAAAGATGGTGAAAGGGTTGACATCAATCTGATAACTAAGAGATGAAGTGATGGATGGATTGGAACTTCCTATATAGGTGATAGAGTTTCTTATGTTGGGTTAGAGGTAGCATTTCAAAGATCACTTTGACTTTGGTAGGGTCTACTTCTATCCCTCAAAGAGAGATGATAAAGCCAAGAAGCTTTTTAGATAGGACCCCAAATACACATTTCTTGGGGTTGAGTCAGACATGAAAATGGATGAGATGCTCAAAGATAATTTTGAGGACATTGAGATGATCCTTAAAATATTTATATTTCTCAAGGAGATCATCTACATAGTCTTCTACAATTTTATGGATGAGATCATGTAATATGTAGGTCATCACATGTTGGTAGGTTGCTCCAGCATTCTTTAGACCAAATGACATGACCCTATAACAAAAGGTTCCCCAAAAGATGATGAAAGAAGTATAATGCTAATCCTTGGGGGAAATAAAGATCTGATTATATCCTAAGAACCCATCCATGAGAGACAACATCTCATGGCTAGTTATAATATCAAAAAGTTGGTCGATGCTAGGCAAAAGGAAGTCCTCCTTTGGACAAGCAAGGTTGAGGTCATAAAAGTCAATATAGAGGTAAAGTCCCCCTATGGTTTTGGTAATGGGGATGATATTGGAAACCCATTATGTATCGTCAATGGGTTGGATGAAGTTGATAGATAAGAGGTTTTGAATCTCTTCTTTGACTAAAAGGGCGATATGAGAGTGCATCCTACAAAGCATTTGCTTAACATGCTTAGCATCGAGGTGGATGACAATGTTGTGGATAGTTATAAAAGGGTTGATTTTGGGAATATATTAATAGGACCAAGAAAATGAAATGCTATGATCATGAAGGAAAGAAGGGTAATCTTATTGCTTTAAGGAATCTAAGGTTTGACCAATCTTTACAATGCAAGGGTTATCCTAAGTACCCAAGTTGACATCGATAGTGGATTTTTTCAGCATGGTTTGTTTCTCAATAAGGGATTTATGGATAGAAGAATCCCTCACACTAAGACAAGTGAGAATTAAATAATCATATTGATGTTGGATGTTTTTTATGGTAAGAAAATCTTTTTCTACCATTTTAGGATGAATCAGAGGAAAGGTTTTAATCGGCCATCTTTTTGATAGGTCAAGGGGCCCAAACTAATAGTATTGACTAAAAAAAGGTTAGGAAGGATGGTTTTGAAATCCTCAAACTTTGAAGAAGATTAGGTTGGTGAGGATGTAATTTTTTCCTCAATGGTGGTGATGGGTTTGGGTGAATTGATGGGTTCTTCTGGCGTTATGAACCCAAGGCTAAATAGCTCACAAGGTTTATGGGTTTTTATAAAAGGTAACTCATGGGTTTAATGTTAATAATAGTCGATGCCAAATCCTTTATAGGCACACCTGTGAAGGTATAAGTTGGCAAATTTTAGTTAATATGAGAAATTGAAGGTGAATGGTCAGATAAAAGAGGTGGTGGAATAAGTAAGAATAAAATGATCAAGCCCCCCATATATGTAGTTATTTTGGTGGTTAGGAAGCCAAAAAGGAATAATGGTTCTGATATTAAGGTCATAATTAGGATCATGATCAAGTTTCCCATCCTCTTGAGGAGTAAGGAAGGCATCCAAGGCTAAAAGGTGATATTCTCCCAATGAGAGATGTTGGAATGTAGATTTTAAGGGGTATTCTATGAAGATCTAAGAGGGGATAGATAATATAGTTGAAGCTTCATCGAGGATATGGGTATATTTTCTTTTGGTTGGTGGTGAGGTATTGTTATTTTTGGTTAGTGATGATGTGGATGAATGAGGAATACCAAAATTTTTGGGTTGATATGTCATGTTGTAAGATGAAAAAGGACTAGGGTCAACTTATATGGTGATGACCTAAGCCTTGTGTTCAAACTTAACACATCGATGCAAGGTGGATGGGACACAACTCATGGAGTGGATCCAAGGTCATCTAAGTAAGACATTATATTAGAACTCACCTTCTATGATGTAGAAGATCTCTAGAAGTGTACAAGGTCTCAAGTGAATGTGGAGGATGACTATTACTAAGGTTATGGCCATAATATCATTGAAGGAATGGAGGACTACTAAGGTTTTTAACATGATATTATTTGGCAACTTGAGTTGATCATAAGCATGAGAGGAGATGATATTAATAATAACTCCTCCTTTAATCATCACCCTTCTAATATGGGTTTGATTGATGTATGCAGTGATGAAGAGGGGAGGATCAAGGTCTCCAAGATGGATAGAAAGTATTTTTGAATCCTTGAAAGTGACAAGGGTGGAAAGTTGAAGGGATCTGACAAAGGCTACAAGAGGTTAAGGATTTTCAATTTGAACCTTTATAGACTATAAGATCTCTATCAGTGTTTGATGGTGAGGGGGCAAGGTGTTGCTTAATTCATATAGGATCTTCACTAGGGTCTAGTGAAGCTATTTCAGAACTACTTGCTAAATAGATTCAAAAGGTTTGAAGGGAGAAGAACTCAAAATGGATATTTTGGGTTTTGGTTAAGGTGAAGGTGTTTAAGTTTGGTTGAAATATTGAGGGGTGGAAGGATATGTATATGGAATAGACACTATGGCCTTCACCTTATCCTTTTATTGGGCCTAAGATTGGGTAACCATATGGATAGTGTGGATGAGGTGTGTTAAGCTAGGGGCTACTTCAGTTCCTCCTCACTCTTGGGTGAGAGTGTGGGAGTAGGTATGTGTTGGGTAGGTTAGTTTGGTGGTTAGGTTGATAATGGGATCAAGAGAGGTTTGTTTGAAAATAAATCATCCTCCTCCCATAAGTTATGGATAAGTGCTTGGAGAGCTTTATAGTTGTCCATATCATGTCTAGGTGTCTTATGGTATAAACAGATCAAATTGTCATTGAACCAATATGGTTTGGGAATTGAAGGGTTAAAGGGTTTGATAGGGGATAGGCTTAAGGAAGAGGTTGGAAAAAACCCTTGTAAAATGGTTGAATAAGATTCAAGAAAAAGTGTTGGAGGTGATGGGTTGTTGGTTTTAGGGATGGGAGCCTTCTTAGAAGTAGGCTTCACCATGGAAGTTGTAGGTGGTGGAATGGTTTTAGTAGGTGGTTTTGGTTGGGATTTCTTGGTGTTGGTTGGTTTTGAGGTCGATAATTTTTGGATGGATGATTTTTAGGTGGAATATTTAGATGATGAAGGTTTGGAGATAGGTGGGAAGGTAGAGGTAGATAAGTTAGTTAAAAGTGATGGGGAGTTTGATGATTTGGTGGGGGTAGGTAAAGGTAGAATGAAAAGAGAATGTTTAGTTTGGGTGCTTGTGGGAGGGTTCACCTTCCTAGTAGAAGGATGATCTCCTAAGATGGTTGAAGGATGGGGTCCTAAGATAGAAGGTAAGTGGGAAGGAGGTGGTATGGCTTTGGTTCGAGGTGGGAGTTTAGGTGGCTCCACCTTCTTAGTTGGTTTGGTTAAGGTTTTATTTGGTGGACTAGATGGAGTTAAGTCCAACTTAAAAAATGGGTGAGAAAGGATAGGAGTGGGAAGTATTCATAGGTTCTTTATAGATTTGATTAGGGTGGTGTAAAGTGATTTGATAATTTGGGATGGAGATGGTTTCGATAGTTCTCCCATGGTTTTGGAGGGATGAATATTTGATGAAGGATTTGTAGTGATGATAAGTTTAATAGTGGATGAAAGTGAGGTTTAAGGTTCATGCTTGTTTTGATAAGGGATCCCAAGATGGTGCCAAAATGAGGCTCAATCCAAATCAGGTTGAGAAGTGAATTATAGGCTTTAGACTAGTCTAGAGAAGGGTTTATAGACTGGTTTGGTTATTTGGGCATCAGATTCAAAGATTAACCCTGTAGGTTGAGGTAAGGGAATGGTTTATTCACCCTTATTATTGATGAAAGGTTTCAAGGTTTGGGAAGATGTTTCCTCTATGGAGCGAGTAGATGAAGTTATCTCTCCTTATGAAATGGTTTCCAAAGAGAGAGAGGGTGAATCCATGATGGGGGAGGAAGGTGTGATGGCACCAAGTGAAGGAATGGAGGTGGTTACTTCATTTATTTGGGTGTTTAAAGTAATGGTGGATAATTCCACCACTTTAATAAGTGGAGTGGGGGAAGAGGTATTTGAGGTGATGGTTGCCTCCTTTGGTATTTCTATCAAAGGAGAGGTGGGTAAATCCTTGGTTTCATTAAGTAAAGAAAGAGAGGTGGTTTATTCCTTTTTATGGTATCCAAAGGAAAAAAAGTATGGCGATTCCACAACTTTAATGAGTAGAGTGGATGAAGAGGTAGTTGAGGTAATGGTTTCCTCAATGATAGGCTCACTGATAATAACATTGACCATATGAAACTCATGAGTGTGAGATGATTCTACTTTGTTTCTATCATGGTTGGTAGAAGGGGCATGATTAGGAAAAGGTTAGCAAAATATGTCAAGGGATTGATTCATGGGTACATTGGGATTATCAAATACAAGTTCTCCCTTATCAATCAAGTTTTGGGCAATGGTTTTTAAGGTGTTACACCTACTAACATCATGTCTAATGACACAGTGGAAATCACATAGATCATTTTCATTGTACCAACTAGGTGTTGGGAAATAAATATCAAATTGTTAGGGAGGTTTAATAGGATGAAGTTGTATGATGTTGGATTTGATAAACTTATCCAAAACTAAAATTTAAGACTCCCCCAATAGAGTATATTATTTTAGGTTGGCCTAGTTTTGATTTGGGTTTGTTTATTGGAGGAGTTAGAGGAATTGGTTTGGTTGGGTTGGATGATAATTAGAGGTGAAGCAACTCTAAGGACCAACATGTTTGTGGATGCCTTTGTTTTGGTGCTAGGGTGATTATATTGGTTGGTGGTTATGGATAAGGAAGGATCATTAGATTTGAAGATAGAATTTTTATTTCATAGTTTCAATTTCCCTTCATCAATGGCTCAAATTTATAGTTTGTGTGCCATGTTGAAAGCCTCATCAAAGGTTTTAAAAGTTTGAACATCTAGAGTAAGAGAAATGTGTTTGGCACAACTCCAAGACAAAATTTCAATCAACTTGGTTGGGGTAAATAGAAATAGAGATGGTTGATAAGACCTCTCCATATAGCTATAAAATCGATAATTGATTCATCATCAAATTTCTTGATGGAGTAGAGGTTGGTGATAGAGATATTTTTAGATATAATGACTGAGAAGTGATCTAAAAAGGTTTAGGTAATTTGTGAAAAAGAAAAGATGGAGTGCTTCATGAGAGCACTATACCAATCTAATGTTGGTCTGAATAAAGACATGGGAAAAGTATGAAGGAGAAGAGCATTATAATATGCAATCAAGTAGCAAGAATGACAAAATGCTCTTAAGTGTTGTTGGAGGTCCTCCTTGTTCTAGAACTTATAGAAAATGGGAAGTTCCCATTGATGAGGATAGGGTTGGATAGGAATGGATGGATGAATAAGTTCATTACATATTTTATCATAAGAAAAGAGGTTATGAGCCCTAGAGATAGATGATTCTAGGTTGGTCATTTTGTCCATTAACATTTTGACCAAATTTGTTTGAGGTTGGGAAGCTACATAATTCTATGGTAGGTTTTATTTAGGTTGTGTTGATCTAATATATGGAGAAGTGATAGAATGTTGATAAGATGCCACATATTGGTATGTGGTCATTAAAGGTTGGGATGATGCCACATAAGGGTTAATGGGCACAAAAGGTTGGGTAGAAGGTGCTATGTATCCTTGTGGATTAGGAACATATTGGTAGGATGTCATGGGTATTTGTTGAGGTATTGATATGGGTTGATTTGGAGGTATGTGTAATTGGTTGGGGTTGAGTGGTAACTCTAGTATTGATAAGTGGAAGGGTAGAAGGTGTGGAAAGTACCAAATTTTGAAGTGGGGTAGAAATTATCTAGTTGGTAGTGATAAGGGGAATGGTGGAAATAGGTGTATAATATATCCACACAATGGATGAAGTATGGGTAATAAGAGGTGAGGTTGCCCCTATGTTGGAGGTGTTGGTTGGTGTAGTGGGTGTTTGGTTATTGGTTGGGATGTTTTATTAAGTTTGGGTGGAGGTAGTGGATGGGATATTGATGGAAGAAGATGCTTGGGTGATCATAAGTTAGGTAGAGGTAGCACCAATAATAATATGCGGAGGCATACCATAAGGTGGATCATTAAGAGGAAACAAAGCAAAGGTGTGATAAGATAGGGTGTTGAGGTAGTGTTGGAGGGCCACAGGGTTGTTATCAAGGAAGATGGTGAAATTATCATCACCTTTGATAACTATTTGAGGCATGGTAGGAGGGTGAGAAAGATGAGGATAACCCTCAATATCTAAAGTATACTCCATGGAAGAGGAAGAAGAGGAAGGTGGTACCTAGTTAGTTTGATTCCTCAACTGTTGTCTAGTAAATAGCATGTGAGGAATAAAAAATAAATGATGAAAATATCATAACTCAAACACCAAGCAATCACAAGGAAACAATCCCAAGGAAATCAAAACATACACTATAGTACATTTAAAAACTTAGGATTATTTTTAGATCACTTTTGGCTTATTCCTTAAAAAGTGTGAAGAAGAACTTTGGTTTATAAATTAGGGACTAAAAAGGAAGTCTAAGGCTGGTTTTAGGTGTTAAAGGATCTAAACAAATATATATTAAAAGTTATTACATGGCTTGATATTGGGTCCTACCCCTCACTTCACACATTGTAGTGATAAGGGTGTCGAGTGCATAGACAATATATACTAAATTTCAGATTTCAGACTCAACCAGAGAGTTGATTTTTGGTTTCTATTCTTGGTAATGATCTCTAAGTAAGATATCCAAAGGGTAAGGTTTACCACTAGGTGATGAAATCCTAACTGGGCCTTATGTCAATTTTTTTGATGTGTTGATTGATTATGTGGTTTGGTATAGTGTGTGATAACAAGAGTGAAACTATAATTGATTACTTTTAAGTTAACTAGATGAACTAAAAAATATGCAAGCAATCAATGTATGCATGGTTTATTTTATACCCATAATAAATTTTCAATTTTATTGTATGAGAATAGAATAAAGGAAGAAAAGGGCATCTATATGATACTAGGTCCCACCAGGCATGCTAGAATGTTTCTCTCAATTTTTGCTTATTTCTTAATTAAAGAGAAGTAAGAAACTAGTAATAAGGGTATGGTAGAAGAACCTAGTTGTTTATGTATGTGTGATCTAGATGATCATGAAGAGGTGATTTTTGCCTTAGGAATAATTAAATGTAGATAATAAATCATTCATGTAAAGGGGTTGTTAGATGGGTAGTAAGGTAAACTACCTAGTATAAGCTAGCTCTAAGAAGCATGAGCTTGTTAGGAGGTTGTCAATCCACTCTTTGTTAGTAGTTAAGTTGAAAGAGGTAAAAATGAAGTAATTACATCAAATAAAAGAAAGAACTAAAATGAAATACAAGAAGAAATAGATGATTAATAAATAATTATAAACTAAATATAGCAATAATATGTCAATACTAATTTAAAGTAGGTTAGGTTAGGTTCAAAAAATAAGTTAGGTCTCAATGAATAGGTAGGGATACAAAAAGTTATAATTGGTTGGGGGTAAGAGGTTAAAAATAACTTGATATTATTTCCTACCATAGTGAATATTGGAGGTTGGGATGACCATCAATAGTTAATCTATCTGTTGGTGGTTAGGTAACCATCGGCAGTTGATGGTGGCCATCAATGGTTATGGTGATCATTGATGGTTACTATTAGTTTTGGATGTGTCCGAAAAAGAGTTTTAGAATGGGTCAATGAATGGTCTAGGATCTAGTTAAGGGTTTAGGAGTTAGAAATTAAGATGTAGAAAGGTCTGATTGGGATAAGGAGGTCAGAAACCAAAATAACAAAATTGGAAATACAAAGTGTACCTATTTTGTTGTTTGATGGTAGATAGCTAATCTTGGAGCAATTTTGGCATAGTAAAAATACTTTACCTCAAGAATAATTTTGGTAGAGGTTTGAGTATCTATTTTAGCTTCTAAATTATTGAAAGGAAGACCTATTGGTTGATGTCTTGATCACCTGTGTGTAAGAATGCTTGATTATCAATCCCCTTTCACCTCCTATTCCCATCCTTTTATAGGCAAAGAAAGATGGATGTAGAAGTTTTCATAGGAGGTTAGGCTCTTGATTTTGATGCATCATGATGTGTTATCATTGAGTAAGGAAAAAATATTAAATTGTGTCATGTTAAATTGTATGCATTTGGTTAGGTGTTCATTTAGGTGGTGGGGAAGGGACCTAACCATTGATTATTAGGGTGACCATTAGTGGTCAAGATAACCATCAATGTTCAAGTGTCAAAGGATAAATGGGGTAAAAAGGGGTAAGTTAGTGAGTTTTTTAGATAATTATCTAACCTAACTTAGGGTAATGGGCAAGTGTTGGGTAATGGTTTGATCTAGGGGTGTTTTAACATTTGAAACTGTAGTGTGTAAAATTTTGGTGTCTACAACTACCCTTATTAAATAGAATGAACACTTGATTCCTAACCATCATTTGGGAACAAGGGACTTGTCTTATGGGTAAAATAGCTTAGATTAAAACAATGAGATGAGCAAGAAGTGAAAATTTCTTTTGAGGATAAGGTTTGGTCTTAATGAATATTACTTTTTTATAAGAAGTAGAAGGTAGCTCAATGAATTTAAAAGGAATATATTTACTTGATGACCTTATTGTAACCCTTGGAAAGAAAACACTGTATAAAATATTAAATGAGCTATGAAAATTAAAGGATATTTAACTTTTTACGATGGTATATGTCCCCTCATTTTTTAATCTCTTCTTCTCAATCTTCAAAATTCAATTATGCCAAAGAAACTTTGTTCCACTAGCTGTGCCAAAAAAATTGGTGTCCTAAATTACACCCTAGTTAATCAAGGGGATTATTTAGGTCCTCTTATACAAATATATTCCACCATGGGAATGACCCTAGGTTGTGGGTCACCTAAACTTAGGTCAAACATCTAAATAAGGCTAGCTTCCTTCTAGATCTATCACCTAAACTAGACCTAAACTAACAATTGCTTGGAAAAGGGGAGGGAGAGTAACAAAAATATATGAAAGAATATAACATAAGGTGATGTAACAATAATTGTAACACTTATAATTTATATGAGATACATTATAATACACATTAAATACCAAATAAGATCAGTCCCACATAAGTATTTCATAATAAGGCATTGACCAACTATCAAGCTAGCATGAGAGGGAATATATCCACTTCTAAGCTAATAAATAAATTATATATTGCACTTATAATGAATTTTGAGAAATAACAATCATTTCATGAAGGTGAGAAAACTAAAACATATACAAGGAACATACATTAACTTAATTATAGTACATGAATTTGTAGGACACTTCAGTCTAGCTTGAAAAATGATGGAAATTAGTCTTTATTGCATCAAAAGGTGTTATAGTACAATTTTTTGCATAACATAATAAATCCAAAACATAGGAGTCTATTCTATAAATTGTTAGATATTTCTTGTCTAAAATATTTTAGAGGGACAACATGTGGTAAAATTTGGAACATATATAGAGAAAAGGAAGAGAGAAAGGGAACCATAATGTACTAGCACAAGTTTGAAGATGATAACTCATGACCTTTATCAATAAGGAAAAAATTATATAAAATAATTTAATTCTAATTATACTTATCCATCCACCTAGTGTCCTTTTAACTCCATATCATTATCTATTTGATCTATTGTTGAGGACCATGTCTTGGAATTGACAGAATTATACCGCATCTATTTTGGGTGGCCATTGGTAATTATTTATAGAAAATGTGACCCTAATGATAGGTGAGAAACCTCTCCACGATCATGTTTGCATCCATATTTTATCCAATATCGAACACAAATCCATTATAGGTGAAAACCAATCTAATTATTGGTTTCCACATAGTCACAATATCCATAAAAACCTGCAAACTACTTGACCTTGCTTCATAATCACTAGTCCATCTTCAATCTTTGTATTAGTCCATAAGAGACCTATTATACATCTAAAACCTATGAGAGCTAATAATAAATTATATATGAGGATCCTTCACATAAAATCAATGATCATGTCAATAGATTGACCCTACAACAAGGTTAATAGGTTCTAAATTATCAACTAGAGGTCCTATTTAACTTTAATGGTGATAGAGCCTTATCCTTAACCATCTTGCCTGCATGACTACATCTATTATTGACCAATATTTTAATGGTGATATGGGTCCTTAGTATTTTGTTTGCCTGGGTCAAAAAATGTTTCATTGACCTTTAATGGAATCTCTTTAGATTTTCCCTTTGTTTATTGGTTGTCAATTGCCAATTCAAACCATTTGAACTGTGCCTAACTATCCTTATTATTATTGATCCCATAGATACAATAAATTATTGACTATTCTCACATCATTATATGTCTATGTATTAATGCACATGATCCCTCAATTTCTTGTTAACCAAGATCCTTTGACATGTTGACTCGATCTCGCATCATTGGATCAAGATATACAAGTGCATACAGATCATATATTTTATTAGGCCCACATTTTTGTCAATTGACTTGCACTATTAGATCTCTAATAAATGAAATAACACCATTATATCTTGTTAAACTTATATCTCTTTATAGTCTTTAAACTGAGGGACCTTTTTACTTGTTTGACCTAAGCATGAACTATTAGATCTGTGTTGTCAGTATGCGAGCTCATGCATACCATTAGATTTTGAGCAAAGTTAAAAATTTTAATGAATTTTGAACCCAAATGGTTAATTTACAAAGCTCAAATTTGACATGCACATGAAAATTTGTCTCTACCTGTTTAACTTTAAAAGCTTATATCTTGAGATATCAAGCTTGCACAAACATAGAATTTGTAGAGAATGTTATTGACACATAGGAATTCTTGGTGCTACAACCTTTTGAATCATGAGAGTTTCTATGAAAACTTATAAAATACATAAATTAATTTGTTCATTTATTTGTAGATGAATAATTCTATTTCATTTGATGATAGTGAAGTTAAGAATGATGACTCTAATCTTCATTATTTATTCATTCGAGCATATCTTCATAAACACCCCATATATAGTGTTATTATTGATAATGGTGCAAGTGAAAAAAAATTCACCATGAAATTACTTGTGCACTTAGGTTATACTCATCATAATTTACACACCTTTACTAGATTAGTTCAAACATTCAATGGGACCTCCTAGAAGGTTCTTAGCAAGATTAACCTACATTTACAGGTCATTCTCACACATGTGGTTACTACCTTCTTAGATATTCATTATATAAGCATATTTTATATGTTATTTGGAAGACATTGGATACACATTCTTTGAATAATACCTTTTAAAATACATGGGTATGTTAAATACATTCAAGCCAATCAAGTAATTATAGTTTCTAGAATTCTATATGAGCATCCTATTGAATAAGAAAAACTTATACTTAAACAACTAATTATCAATCCTAGTAAGAATAATTCACTAAAAAAGGTTAATCAACATGCAATCCCCTTTATTAGCTGTCTATTACTTGAGATACCATTACATCAAAGACATACAATGAATTTCATGGAATCCCAATATTATACTACACACCATGATCAAATATATTGAGCACCTCAAAATATAAATATATCTTATATAATAGAGAAACCTCATAGAACTCAATAATGGGTTTTAATAACCCTTAGTCCTATTATTCCTACTACTACATGATTGTAGAGTCCTATTTTACATACACATAGCACCATTGATACCACATTGATAAATATTTCACCTCTATATGTTCCTAGACAACATAAACATGGTATTACATTGGCTTCACAGTGGGGATATATTAATACCATCCATTGGATGGCATCATAGGATGATCTTTCCTATTCAAATATTCAAAAATATCAAAAAATCAAAAACATTCAAAATTCCAAAAACACTTTCAGCACTTACATGTTTTATTGGCTCCTTGGTATCAATGTGTTATTTTCATGTTGATGGATGGCATAATTAGTTACTCCTATATACACATATGTGATACAATTATAATTGAGTGTGATATAGGCACATGCAGACACATGATACATTCTTATTTCATTTGTTAGGGCTTCTCTCTATTCATGTCATATGGACATTAGGGGCTTCTTCCTCTATGACCTTGATACACACAAGTTATATGGTTTGATGATCACTCTAAATTATCATGATACATATTTACTTACACATGCCTATTATCAATGATTATATCTTACATAGGGTACTTTATATGTTATACACTTGACATACTTTTCCTAACACATTGAATTCATGGGCTACTATGACATGTTTATGTTGGTTTCTTATAATCTACTCTATTCACTTCTTTTATTGTCTTACCTTAATATTATATTATATTTTTTGATAATTTTAATATTCCCATTTTCTTATGGCCCCTATGTATATGTATGAATTCATTGACATTTACATATGTCATTATTTGTTACATGGACATTTGAATATGTCATCCTTATTTTTATGGATAATTGAATAAGTCATGTATCTTTGATTGTGTGGCATTAGAACATGCCCCTTATTTGTGGTCTCCTTAGACCGTTACCTTATTTATTTGATTTTGAATGATCTTATGTGTGTGCCTTATTTTCTTGTTGTGTGTGTATTATTACTATCTAGACTTTACCATGATATTTATCATGAATCTTAGGCCTACATGTGATTGCATTGGTTCTATGTGCTTCAATGCTATATCTACCTAGACATGTTCCCTTATATATGCTACATGGTTACATTCATATATTATATAGTTACCTTATCCTTTTGAGGTGAGGTAACTACAAGTTCCTATGTTTACCTCACCCTAAAGTGGGGGACATACTAGTGGGATAATGTCATAAAGGCATGTTCTCCACACTTGGCATAGTTTATATATTCATTGGGTGAATTATTTTGAAGCATGTTCGCCACACTCATTAAATATATGGTACTCATATCAATTTTTATATTCAGTGGGAACATGTCATATGGGTCTGGATTCCACACATTCATAGATCTTAGATTCAGTGGGGGTATGCTTTGGAAGCATTTTGGACCCCAAATTTTCTAATAATTATATTCTAAATATTTTTTAGTTATAAAAACAAAATAATAAGGGCATAAGAGTAGGCACATAAGAAAATGATGTAGAATAGAGAAATAAAATGGAATGGTACATAAGACCTTGGCACAAAAGGGTGAGTCACAAAATAAAAGGAAATAGAGAATGTGTAGAAGATGTAGAACTCAAAGAATTACAAGACTAGGACAAGAGTGTGGGGAGCATATCTAGTTACAAAGTAGTTTTCATAAGTATTAGAGATTAATGAGAGTTCAAATCTAGCACCTGTCTATGAAAAAAGATGAACACAAACATAAAGATCTAGCATAGAGAGGGTATATAGGAGTTGTTTTTCTTGATACAAAAGGAACTTAATTATAATGGCTCACCATCACTTCTTTCTTTGAAATAGTCATTGTCTTATCATCTATTATGTATTATGTTGCAACCTGAGAAAAGGGTTATCTTATGTATAAATAACCCATTGGATTTTCTTAGAAGGGATTGTTTTTATTTATTAGTTATTGATGTTGAATATAGTTATGTTGTTACTATTAAGGTAGATATCTATAGAGCATGTGTTGAATTATGTACCTATGTAATACTTTCAATTTGATTATTGAAAATAATATTATATGAACCTCGATGTGATGAATCTATTTGGTGTTATTTTTTATTTGTGATCCTAGTGATATGCAATGTATGAATTCTTCAAATGAATGAATCTAGACTAAATCTAGTAGTAATAATGACCAAACGTAGTAACTAAAGAACCTAAGTATGAATTTACAAATCACTATCACATGATAGAATTGATAGGGATCAGTCTAAGATACACACCTTAGTTGAGTGTATGAGGTTACTCCTCATTTGATATTCTAGTACAAAAGGTTGTGGGTATATTCTTTATATTGGGTATGCAACTAATAGTTATACAAAGTTAAGGAAAAAGACCCAACATTTTGGTTCTATTTTTGGGACCCATTGCAATTGTTAGCATGATCTTATGAAAATACTCAAGCGACTATTTTTATAAAATATCAAGTGCTAGGTTACTATAATAAAATAAAAATGTATGCTTTAGTATCTTAAACTAAGAGTGTTTATGCATGCATGGGTAGATAAAAATTTATATGAGTCTCTATATGAAACATTATTTGTAAAATTACTCATAAACTTATATGTTTATATTTGGCATATGTAAGACTATTTAAGAAACTAAAGATGGAAATATTCTTGGTCAGTAGAATGTCGAACAACCTTACCCAAGTTGAAAACTACTTGGACACATGCAAAGACATTTGGTGGAAGTTAATGCTAAATAACTACATTTTATAATGCATCATCGTTACATATTCTTATTTGAAGGAAAAATAATTAAATTTCCTAACATAATTGTGTGGAATATATCTAAAATTATTTCCTATAGAGATTAAAAAGATTATGGTTGACTTTAGAATTGAGAAATTTCACATTGATGGTTAAACTCTCTCTCTCACATGAGTAGCATGACTATTGGATAAATGAAGGGGTATACATTGGTATGAGATTGGGATTTTAGAATGAAAGTTGGAAAGAGGTAAATGTGGTAGCATAAGTATGATGAGGCTAGGTATAGGGCTATGAGAGGAAGTGATGTGAAGGATCAACATGAGGATAATGGAAGTGTCATGAAAATATATAAGAGGGAGTAAAGGTATGGTGAGTACTCCCTAACCATGGATATGTACCTTTCACTAACACATATACACATGGAAGTAGCATAAATATTGATATTAGAACTCAATCAAAATAGAACCAATTTCCCCACTACATTGTAAGCTCATGTATTTGAGTTTAATAGAATTATTGTAAGAAATTAGGATATTGATAATGTGTAATTTAAATTTGAATTGAAATTTGAGCCAAAAGATTAATCTTTAGGAGTACATGTTCAACATAGTAATCTACCTTTTAATTTTCCATCACAAGTAAGACCTGTGTCTCACCTTAGAATGCTAGGTGGAACTAAAGTTAGTAGTGGGAAAAATACAAGCCCAAACATTTAAAATCAACCTTCCTCAGTTCCCACTATGTTTAGTGCACCTACTATTATAATAGGTATTAGAGGAAGTACTAGTGGTAGTTCTATTGGAGGAGGATCAATAATGAAGCTAGATGCATTAGCAAACCTCCCTAACATGGCTTAAGAGGAACTAGAGGATCACCATAACAAGGTCCTCTATAAACACCCATTACACCTACAATCTACTACGATATGAAGCTTTATTTACCTAAATGTCAAGCTGCAAAAAATGTAGTGGAAAACATTCATAAGTGTGAACTCATTTGACTAGTGTAGGGTATCACTTATTCAGAATGAAGGGGCCACATAGTTTACCACTATTTGATTAGATCATGCACATAAATGGTACCTAAAATTTTACCCTTAGTAAGTGGTTGTGAATTATGAATTATTTAAGACTACAATTCTCTAATAATTTGATATCCTTGACTTTAAGCAATAGAGTTTCACTACCTTAAAGAACATAAAGTAAGAGCTCAATGAGAGTGTTCATGTGTATTATGCATGTTTTAAAATGATTGTACCAAAATTATCATTTGAGATTAACCTAATATAGCATGCTTAATGGTTTGTATTAGGGTTACTACTCCATTTCAAATGATCCTTATCCCATATACTTTTAATTGAACCACACAAGGCAATAAAAGCCACCCACTATGACAAAGCCATCAGAACTATAGATATGGGTATTATCCCCATTATGGAGGCTCAGATTATTATGATGGATTATTAGGTGGAAAAACATATATCCAATAATTCTCATGATAAACATAGTGGCCTTTTGTGTGTTGACTATAAATTGGAAGGCCATAACAAGAACAAATGCCTATGGAGGAATGTTCACAATGTAACAAAAAGTGTTGTGAGATATACCAAGAGGATCATGATGGAATAAGTTGTCCCTTACTATAGTGTGTTACCCAGGCTAAAGTATCATTGTACTATAAAATTTGTGATGCATACATACATGATAATAGTTACTATCAATTCAATAATGAGATTCATAAAGCACACATTCTTGGAGTATTTCCAATGATGTCATGGTGATGCCATGGAGGTATCCTAGTGAGTAGATAAAGTTCCTTGATAGTCTATGTGATAATGAAAAAGTGAGCAATGTGCTTGTTCGAGTATGCTTGAAGGAGGTTTGGTTGTTATTTAGTGTTGACATGGATATAGATGTTCATGGATAAGTATGGAGTATTGAGCATGTGAAAGGGGTCCTATAAGAGGTTTTATATGCTTTGAGTGATTATGTGCATAAGTGGATTTCATCTCATTGATCATAGTTTTCATCTAGACTCTTTGGGTCCAATGGTAGAAAATTTGAGTAGGAAGTTTGATGACATCACCATTGCTATGTGGAAATGAGTCAAGGGGAGTTGTTAATATGGTTGTGATCACATTAGTCCTTAGTTTGTAATCACTAGATCCAAATTCATGCATCAAAGTGTATTAAAATATATGAGGGTACAAAGTTGGATTTTAAGATAGAATTCACTATTTTCCCATACTTAGCCAAATTTGCATGTGGCTAGAAAGAGCCACGTAAGAAGTTTGATGATGGAATATCTCAAATGTGTGGACATTTCAAAATAATGTGATCATATGTGTTTATTCAAATTTTAGCCTAATTTATTCCCTTTAAAATTTAGATCATACATTGAAGCGCATCAAAATAAATTCATATGCAAAGTTGGGTTCCTAGGTAGTTTGACTATGTTTTTCCATAGCCAAATTTGTGTGTGGGAAGAAAAGCTAAGTAGGAATTTTGATGTTGTTATATCTTGCATGTGTGAAGGTTTCAAGAGAAACTGATCATATGGGTTTGTTTAGTTTTGATCCTAGTTGATTTTTGCTAACTTTTAGATCATGCATTATAGTGTGGAAAAAGTTATTCTTGTTTAAAGTTGGCCTCCCAAGTAGGTTTTTGACATGGTTGTATTTGTGATAGAAGATTTTGAGAAGGTATTTTAATGGAGATATATCTTGAATGTGAAAATATTGTAAGAGTTATTTATCACATGGTTGGATTCTCTTATGTAAGGAGATAATATGGTCTAAATTTGAGATCATGTGAATAAGCACAAAATAATTAATTAAAGTTCAAAAATGGTTACTCAGGCATATTGAAAGGGTTCCCATAGTCATTTTTGAACAAGTTAAATTTCAAGCAAGATCGATGGTGCACATTACTCTAAGAAGTTAGGAAGAAAAAAAATTAGGAAAAATGAATGACATTTAATAATTGAGTAAAGTTATATAATAAAGATCTAATGGTGACCAGGTGTTTATACACATTGATTGAATGGTGAGTGTTGATTGATAAAGAGATAATTGATCCACAGAGATTGATGGAGTGCATTGAGTCAACATTTCAAGATTGCATGAGATAAGGTCAACTATCATATATTTAATGTTTGAGAATTAGAGCCTATGCATTAAATTTTAGACAAGATAAATGGTGTGATATTTATCCAAATATGAGAGGACATGATATGTGATAATTGTGTTCAAAGGTTAACTGTGACCGTTATTAGTCAAATGTTTGAATTTAACATAGGGAAAAACTAGAGCTCTATATTTTGTTTATTTATTTCAATAGAAGTTGAATTTGATGATGCTATAAAAATAAAAGTGGTAGAAGACTCCAAGGTGCATATGTATATATAGATTTCAATATATGAAAGTGAGTATAGTCAAGGATATTAATATTATAAGTTAATTGTGTGATCTTTCTTGCTCTTCAAGTGACCCAATAGGGATATTTGAGCTCATTTTGATGTTATTTCAATGTATCTTGATGAATTAGATATTAGGGGGTATTTTAGACTCCATGAGTATGATCTATGAGTATTTTTGAGGTGTGATAAATCTATCTTGAGTATGAACAATTCTTAAAAAGTTGACTATATATTTGGTAATGGTGTTATTATGTATAAGGTATATATTTGAGTTATTTGAGCATATGCAAAGGTGAGATAAGATGACTGTGATCATTTTAGGATGTCAAAGGGGACATAATGAGTGGATTGTATTTGAAAGTGGTCTTATTTTATTTTTTTGTTCAATGAAGTGATAAATGAGGGAATGGGTTCACATGAGACTTATAAGGGCTACAAGGGCCTTATTAAAAGTGTATTTCCTTAGGGGTGACCCATAGATGCTATGGATGACTTTTGAAGATTGTATTGAGATATGTCTTCATGTGAGAGATGCCTTAAGGGATAAGGTATGCCTAATGGCTGACCAAGGTGTTTATTATCAATATTTCTCTATAAATAGTGAAATCAAAGTTGGTGATTTCTAGAGTTTGGGTGAGGGACTTGGGAGAGATTTGAAAGAAGCTTATGTGTGTGTTTTATGGAATGAAGGAGGGGTATAGTGCCATGAGGATGATTTGAAGAGTATATCAGTTTGAAGACTATTTGTATGACCTGTAGGTCATAATTCTATTAGTAGAATAGTGCTCTTATAGATTAAGTGTGAATGAAGGTGAAGAGTGATAAGTTGAGGTCGATCATTAGGTGTTGTAGACATCAATTTAGAGGTGGATGTGTTCATAGGTGTTATTGTGGTAGCTCAACATCTAAGGTAGTTTCATCCTCCTTGAAAGGTGAGCCTTGTTAAAAGGTCTAGTTATCATTGCAACTCAGCTAGATAGGTGTGGCAACACCTTATGGGATTGTAGTCTCATTAAATAGGGATTATAGTTCCTTGATCATTTATAGATGGTCTAAATCATATCTTATTTTTATAAGATAGTAGTCCAATTTTAGGTTATAGTGGGTTTTATTACCCAAGAGGGTTTCCCACGTATGTCATCTGTTATGTGATTGATCTTACATTATCTCTCTTGATCATTGCTATGAATGATGAGTATGCTTCATGAATGCTTATGGCAACTGATTAAGTGTTTTTAAAGATAAAAATTGAAGTTGGATAATTTTGCATCACTAATTCACTCCAATATTATTTATTTTAACTATAAAAATTGGTATTAGATTAGAACCTTTGGTAAAGTCTTAATAGCTTTAAGGTGATCCAAGGTACAATATGGGTAGTCATCAATGAGGTTTCTCTACCAAGTAAGCATTGATGTTCAATGGATCCAATAATTATTTTTAGAGTGAAAATATGAGGACATACATTATGTACCTAGGTTGTGATGTATGTAAATATATTTTGGATGGTTATGTTGATCTTATTTGATGCAGAGCTTATCTCAACTTCAATTGTTACTTACACTTGCTTGCAAACTGGCCATTTCTTCTTGACCCACATTAGGCCTATCTTGTAAAAATGGACCAGAACTAGAATTACTTATTATAAAAACTTAAAAATCACATAAAACATTCAAAAAAATTATTTTAAATCATCTCAATCGACTTCTATCATTCGTCACCATGTATGTCATTCAATATTCCTCTTCTTGTCTTCTAGGCCTACTGGACCTATTTTTGGGTAAGTATCCTTATTGGGAGAATTTAAAAAACTTTCTCAAGAAAATAATCACACTTTAAAGAACCCTTTTTGGCCATACAAATCTTGCATATTTGTCTTGACACAACTTACAAGACACTAGGCACTTGCTTCTTTAAGCCTTCCCTTAATTAACCCTCTAAATGGACAAATCTCCTTAGTCTAAGAAATGTATGAAAAAAAAAAAATTATATTTTTGGATACCCTTTCTCCTAACTCAACTTATCCAACTCTCTTCTATACCTAACTCTCAAATCACATCACTTTCTCTTTTTAGCCTATTACCCATTAGACCTCTTAGCTTCCATTCATTTCTACATGTTTTATACACTATTGTTTAGAGTCTATAAAACCTTAATTACTTGAAAATATTAAATATAATATGATATTACCTCAAACTACAAGTTTTTGGGATTTTTTATGCTTTCCATCTCTTAGAATCTTCTAAACCCTAAATCAGGGTTTTTACCCTCATGCATAGGCCCAAAAAGGGATAAACAAACATACATTTATTTGGAAAAAATTTAAATACCCCTTATGAACTTCCTAAGGTTTATTTGAAATTTATACAGCTCCTACAATTCATATAAGTTCTTAATCACCCCTAAAAGATGTTTTAGATATCCAAATACAAAATTTTGTAGGTGTCATAAAGTTGTGTTAGGCTACAATCAACTTGTTATCTTCATAGAACCCTATAAAATAATTTATCTTATCAATATGGATTATCAACATTAATTAAGACTCAAACATATATATTATACTCTCCATTTTATTTCATTTTATTATTATCACTTTGTGGGTGCCCTGACTGTGTATACAAGGGAGTAATTATCTTGACTATGTCAAAGGAGGGGTCTGTGTCTAGTCAATAAAATTCAGTAATATCTATAGGTTTTGTATTGATATTAACACAAATTTGAGTTCCATCCACACTTTTATAATCCATTTAACACCATTAAAATTTATTCATTCCATTCTTATTCATTGACACTTGATCAATGCAAATAGGGGTCATTCTTGATTGCACATAGGGGTTTGGTTATAACAAAAAAGACTATCAATTATTATGTCTATGCATTGATAAAATTACTAATTTGTAATTAAAATAAATTATAATACAATAATTTCTTCCTTATCATCCTATTCAATGAGTTAATAATCCAAATCTTAAGAAAGAAGGCCTCCTTCAACACTTGATTGTTGCATAACATAACCTGTAGTCTTTATCAAACTTGCAATTTAACATAAGACATATTGATATGGATTAAAGAGATCATAAAAAATAAATGGAAATATATAAACATAAATATTTCTATTAAAGGATAATGAATAACAAACAAAAACTAGTCCTTCATTCATTTGATCAATCAACATTTACATATGGAACCCAATTCTTGGGCTTATCAACTTTTGAGGATTACTTTATCAACTTTCCTCATGGCTTCCTTTTTGCATTTTGAGAGAGTTATCACATCCTCTCTCCCCCTAATATGAACCACATGTAATCTATCTATTTTTTATAAACAAACTAGACTCTAAAATGTAATTTATAATTGTTTCTTTATTCAAGAAATATCTAACAATCTCCAGACCCACATAGGTTGGTGGACTCCCTAACAACCACCTCACTCCTTAAAATGACCTATTAACTCATGACCATTTTAGGACATTTATTTAAACCTTAAAGGCATATTACAACATTAGTTAATCAATTACATATAATTACCATTCACTTAGACCACCTAAACATCTTGAAATTTTGAAAATCCCTTTTGGTAGGAAAACTTATTTTGGACTCGAATTCAAATTTCACTCACAAACATGACTCCAAGACACATCCTAGACCAATCCTTGAGTATTCCTAAGATTCCCATATATCATATTCCCAAAGGGAGAAAAAAATATAGTCTTCTTCATTCAAATATTCATATAAATGTGTATGCTCTTTGTTGCCAAACCTATGTCTCTACTTCCTCATCCATGTTATCCTCTATTCTTTCTCCTATTTCTTCTCATACTACTACTTTTACTTCTAGTTATTCTTATTGCTTTGATTTATTTCATAATTCTCTTTAATATTATGAAATTCAATATAATTTTTGATTCCTTGTCTATTGTATCTTTTATTAGCTCTATTTTTGTCTATCCATCAACATAGTTTTTCCATGTTATATTCTTTTCCTTCTTTGACCATTTCAAGGTCTCTTTCTTGTTTATATTCTTGTTGGTAGCATCATCTATCCTACTATAATATAATATATCTACTCCTTTCTTAACTCTCAAATTATTCTACTCATTATTTTGAATCTTCATTTCATGGACTATCAATTCAGTCGCATCTTCCTTTACATATTCATATCTTTTCTCAAGCACTTCATGTGATTCTTTCTTCTTCACTACTCTAATGAACTCCTCAAACAAACCTATTGTATATTTATAAAAAACATCATCTTCATCTTCATAATATTCATCAAAAATTGCATTTAATTCATTACCTTCTCTTTTCTTTTTATTTATCCACTCTTATTTATCAAATAGTTCACCGTATTCAAGGTAGAAAAACACCTCATCTTCAGTTGTACCTTCACTCTTCCATTATTTAGATTCTTCTTCCCTATGGACTATTGTATAATCAATTTTTTCATTCCAATCATGTTCTTCTCTTTTAATTTCTTGACTTGCATTCAACCATTATAAATCAATGTTAGACTAAAATTTTTGAGTCCCAATTGCCTCTCTCTACTCTTCCATGGCAAGTTTTATTTCCATCTTCTTCAATTGTCTCTCCAAATGTTCCATTACTTACTGATTTTCTTTTTCTTACATTCTTTCTCTAAAGTAGCACTTGACTCTTTTCTTTATATTGATTCCACACTTGAAACTATACATGTTCCACATTTGTAGTAACTATTTTTCCATCCTTGCCAATTCATCCTTGATTTCCTTTATCTCTATCTCCATCATTCTCTCACTATGGCACTCAAATTTAACCCTATCTCATACTTTCCTTTCTACCTCTCATTTCATTTTCATCTTTAGTACCTCACTTGGGTACATACTTTTCCTTTTTTTGGCCTCACTTATACCACCTTCTTTGAGTTCACACTTAGAACCACTCTCACATTCTATTTCAAACCTCACTAAGGCCTTTCCACCTCTTTTATCCTTCACACTAGGACTGTCTTCTCTTTTCTAAGCTCTATTTATAAGCTTGTCTCTTTCAAGCTTGTTAATAGCTCTCTTGATTCAGGATTGCCACCTTAATCCTCTCTTATCTCCTTCTTATCTCACCTATCACATACCATCAAAAATGCATTCAAACCAACAAATCAACTACAAGTAATGCATACCTTCCCTTTATCTACTTTCTCACTCTATCTTTCAAAAAACTCCTTACAAACTACCTTCCCACTTGCTTACCTAAAAATTCTTTGTCAACATGCAACATGCACTATTAAAAATGTAATAAACCTATATATACCTATTTCTATATCATCTAGATGGATCTGATACCAAATGATGTAGATATTATCTCAACTTCAATTCCTACTTACACTTGATTACAAACTTGTCATTCCTTCTTGACACACATTAGGCCTATCTTGTAAAAATAGACCAAAACTCAAAATTTTGATTATAAAAATCTTGAAAACACATAAAACATTCAAACACTTTATTTCAAATCATCTTAATCCACTTCTATCACTCATCACCATGCATGTCATTCAATATTCCACTTATTGTCTTTCAAGCCTACTGGTCCTATTTTTGGGTAGGTCTCCTTGTTGGGAGCCTTTGATAAACCTTCTCAATATAATTATTACACTTTAAATAAACCTTTTATTCCATACAAATCCTACATATTTGTCTTGACACAACTTCCAATACACCAAGTACTTACTTCTTTAAGGCTTCCCTCAATTATCCCTCTAAATAGACAAATCTCCTTAGTTTAAGCAATGCATAAAAAATAAATAAAAACCATGATATTTTTTGATACCCTTTTTCCTCATTTATATTATCCAAACTCTCTTCTAGACCTAACTTTAAAATCACATCACTTTTCTCTCTTTAGCCTATTACCCATTATACCTCTTAACTTCTATTCATTTCTATAGGATTGATACACTACTATATAGAGTTTGTACAACCTTAATTCCTTAAAAATATTCAAGAGATTATGATATTACCCCAAACTAAATTTTTTTGGTATTTCTAAGTGTTCCATATCTTACAATCTTATAAACCCTAAATCAAGGCTTTTACCCTCATGCACGGGCCTAAAAAGGGATAAAAAAATAACTTTATTTATAAACTATTTCAAGTCGCCCTGTGACCTTCCTAAGGTCTATTTGAAATTTATACAACTCCCCCAATTCATATGAGTTATTAATCACCTGTGAAATATGTTTTAGATCTCCAAATACAAAATTTTGTAGGTGTGACAAGACTTTGTTAGGCTGTAGTCAACCTGTTTATCTTCATAGAACCCTATAAAATAATTTTGGATTATAAATATAGTTTATAAACCTTAATGAATAATCAAACCTATATATTAAACTCTCCATTCACTTTCCTTTTATTCTTATCACTTTGTGGGTGCCCTAACTGTGTACATAGGGAAGTAATTATCTTGACTATGTCAAAGAAATAGGGGTCTGTGTCTATTCAATGAAACTCAATAATGTATCTAGGTTTTGTATTGATATTAAAACATGTTTTAATTCCATACACTCTTTTTAAATCTATATACCACCATTCAAATCCCTTGATTCCATTCTTATTCATTGACACTTGATTAATGCAAACAGGAGCCATTCTTGACTGCACACAGGGGTTTGGTTATAATAAATAAGACTATAAATTATTTTGCCTATGAATTTATCCCATTATTCATTTGGAATTAAAATAAAATATAATACAGTAATTTCTTCCTTACCATCCTATTTAATGAGTTAACAATCCAACTCTTAATAAACAAGGCTTCCATCAACACTTGAATGTTGCATAACAGAACCTGCAGTCTTTATCAAACCTGCAACTTAGCATTATATATATTGATTATGGAATAAATATCCCTCAAAAATAAATGTAAATATGTAACCATAAATATGTCTATTAAAGGATAATGAATCACAAACAAAAACTAGTCCTTCATTCATTTGATCAATCAATATTTACATAAGGAACCCAATTCTTGGGCTTAGAAACTTTTGAGGATTATTGTATAAACTTGCCTCATGGATCCATATTTTTCATTCCTACCAAATTATCACCTCCTCTCTCCCCATATTATGAACACACACACTCTATCTCCTTTTTATATACAAACTAGACTCTAAAATGAGATCTACAATCATTTTTTGATTCAAGAAACCTCTAACAATTTTAGACCCACATAGGGTGGTGGACTCCCTATAGCCACCTCACTCCTTAAACTGACCTATTAACTCATAACCAATTTATGACATTTACTAAAACTTTAAAGGTATATTACAACATTAGTTCATCAATTACATATCATTATCATTCACTTAGACCACTTAAACATCTTGAAATTTTGGAAATCCCTTTTGGCAAGAAAACTTATTTTAGACTCAAATTCAAATTTAACTAACAAAAATGACTCCAAGACACATACTAGATCAATATTTTACAATTCCTAAGATGCCCCTACATCACTATTACTACTCCATTTATTGGTATAGACAAGAAGTTGTTTAAGAACAATTCTAAGGTGATGAATGCTATCACTTGTGGTCTTTTAAAGACTAAATACACCAAAGTAATCCATTGTAAATTTTCTAAAGAGATATGGGAAAAAATGAAGATCATTTTTTAAGGAGATTAAAAGGTAAATCTTGATAATTTGTAGACTAATAAAAGGAAATTTAAAACTCTCCAGATGAAGGAAGAATATTTTATGGCATCCTTACTGCAGAGAGTTGATGAGACTGTGAACATCATCAAAGGTCTTGGAGAGAATCTTGAAGGGGTAATTGTAGTCTAAAAGGTATTAAGGTCTCTATCTCTCAAGTTTAATCCAAAATTATCTACTATAGAAGAGAGTCATAATCTTAGTCTACGATAGATCAATTACATAGCACTTTTATTGCATATGAGATGAGAATAAATGATGATATACCACCAAATAAGGAATATACATTCAAGATAGAGATGAAGCCTAAGAACAAATTCTAAGGTAATAAATCTATATAGAATGACATATCTGACATTGATGATGATGAACTAATTACTTTGATTGCTAGGAAATTAAACACAAACTTAGGGAAGTATAAGGGTAAATTACCCTTCAAATATTTCAATTATAGAGAGATAGGACATTTTAATCGTAAGTGCCCTCATAAGCATGAGAATAAAGATGATGAAGAGTATGGCGAAATCCAATATTATGATAAAAAGACATAAAAGAAGAAAGGATTTAGAAATCTTAACAATAATAAGAAGTCCTTCAAAAATGAGAAGAGTCTCTACACCAAAGAAGATTGCATCTCATTAGAAGAGAGTGAAGACACTGACTCAAAATATGATAATGAAGATGATGGTCCTACTGAAGATGAAGCTCTATTCATGGCTAAGGAAGGAATTTGCTCACATCAGAAGGTGTCTACTTGGAATGATTTAGATAATGATGAAGATGAGGTGGACTGTGAGACTATTTTGATGAATGCTCTTTAAAAACTAAAGATTGAGAAGAAGATCAATAATAACATGAAATCTAAACTCAAGAATTATGAGGATAAATTCAGTGTGTATGAGGCAAGATTGAAAGAAGACACCAAGGAACATGACAATATGATCAAGCATCTCAGTTGTCAATTGTAAATTATATCTACAATCCTAAAATATAAATAAGATGAATGCTCAAGGTATGTTTCTAAAAATAAGTAATTGAAATATAAGATAGAAAGGATATCTTTTAAGGTGAAGACATTTGTGAGATTTGAGAAGATCTCATGTGATATAGACAAAATTATAAGTGGTCAAAAGCATCATAGTGATAGAACTAGTCTTGGATATGAATAAGAATAAAATAATGTTACTCAAGACAAAATGAAGACTAATGTGAACTAGAATAATATTACTTTGAAGACAAATCATTAGACAAGGACTGAAGGTGCTGGCAAAATTAAGACAAATTAGATTAGATAACCAAATACCATGAGGTATGTAAGATTCAATGGTTAATTTTACGCACGTAATAAATTTGGTCATAAGGCTAGAGAATATAAGAGACCTGTTAGAAATGAGTTTGCATAGAACTATTATGGGGGCCATAATTAAAAAGGTATGAATAGAGTTAAGTGCTTTATTTATCATGACATAGGACATGTTATAAATTTTTGTCCAAATAAGGCAAGGACAAGATTCATTTCTTGTAAAAGGTATGGTGTGATACAATTATGAACAGAGAGGTCACATTTCTAGGTTCTTCAAGCAAAGTTTTATAATTTATAATAGGTTTAATTAAGCTCCTAAAGTGAAAGGAAGAAGGCATGTTAACACATGGAAGCCAAAGATGAAAAGTGTGAGTCATGATGAGACTAAAAGTCTAAGAAATTTATTTGTTATGGTGGAGAATGCTTCAAAAGTTGAGGATTGCCAAGAGGTCTCATTATCTACTCATGTTGAGAATGAAGAGATCAAGCTCAAAGAGAATATGAAGGTGTTGGTTGAAACTAGTCCTGAGGTATGTATGGATCCAAGTGAATATCCTACTATTATTGGGCATGTATGATGCAAAGAACATCAATGTCCTATATCTAGTAATGAGGTTCCAAACTATAAGGTGGATCTTTGAAATGAAAAGGTATGTAATAAATTTGTGTTGTCTCCATGTATTATCAATCCAATCATAGAAGAAAAGGAGAATGTTGTAATGAATGAGGATGTTGTTTTTCCTAAGCTAAAGAAGAAAAAAAGAACTATAAGTATCAAATAACTAAGAAGGAGAAGGAATATGAGGAGTTGTGGGCAAATCCTAGTTTCACACCATGGTAGAGCATTGTGGTGTAGAGGAGGTCTTTGTTTATGCTTCTTAAGAGACACCTTTTAGTAGAGAAGCATGTTTGTGTGCTCAAGATGATAATGCTAATTATAGAAGGTCTTTGGTTAAGAAAGAATAATAAGTTCATGAGCTTGTTTTAGAGTTTTATGAAGGAACTATAGTAAATAGTCAGAATGGGTGGTTTTAGGTGGCTTAATGAGACTGATGAAAATTTCAAGAAGTCTTTGGTACTCATAAAGGTCTAGTCATTTCTTTGTGATGTGCTCTAGGTGTTTTTGAGATCTAAAGTTTGTGCTTAAGAGTATGTAGGTCCTAAATTGGATTAAAGTAATTTTATGTTCTAAAAGGTATTAAGACTTAATGTTTTGTCCAAAAGTGTGTTATGGGTGTCTCCAAGTGTGCATGAAGTTTTATAGGTGGATGTTGATAACAAGGAGGTTAGTTGACCTTGATTTTTTTTATAGGGTTTTGGGATATGATAGAAAAGTGGTTTTCCTTATGAATTAATGTTTTAAGCTTCTTAATATGATGAATGGTCCAGATGGGTGGTCAAATAAAGCTTCATAGAGATTTAAAGGTTTGCGGTTTTGTAGTTATTCAAGTAATTGTCAATATGGAGGGCTAGTTGGCTAGTAGGTTTGTGAAGGAAGTATGTTACAAAGGATGATATTGGTGATTAACATTGGTGTTATTTATGGTAAATATGATAATTATATAGATATTAAGTTTCAGATTGTGAAGATGTGTCTACTAAAAATTGTGGGCTCTACAAGTTCCAAGTAGGGCTACAAGGAGGATAAACAGACCTAGTTTGAAGAAGAGTGTTTTTTTTCTTAGTTTCTCCAAAATATAAACTTATGTGTGTTTAAATGTGAGTTTTTATATTTATTGAGATAATTTTTCCTATTTGTTGAGTGGCATGAATTTTTTTGGTGGTCCTTATGGTAGCTTGAGAGAGAAGGCTAGTAAGCACATATGGTGGTTTTTCATGGTGTGTGGAGATTTGAAGATGCTTAGAGGGTGAAATTACTTAGAATTATTAGAGTTAGTTCCTATTAGATGTTTATTTATGTGTTCCATTAGTTTTATATGGTTTTTTTCTCATTCTTCATTGGTTATAGTGATTGATTGAAGAGAGTGTTGGCATCAAGCAAGAAGATGTTGTTAAGACAAGCTAAAGTAGGCTCAAGGTAAGGGGGAGTGTGTATCATATTTGTAATATGGTCATTTCTTATTTTTTATTATTTTTAGGTCAAAATAATTAGTTTTTTCCCACTTTTTCATTATTTCAAAGGGGGAGAAATTTCCTATTGTGGGAGTATTTGAAGAGAGATAAGGTGAGTTGTATATTATTATATATGATGGTTGTTGACATCAATGATAAAGGGAGAGATTATAGGAGTATTATAAATGATGTCATGGAGGTGTCTTAGTGATTGGATGAAGTTCCTTGATATTCTATGTGATAATGACAAAGTGAGCAATGTACTTATTCTAGTATGCTTAAAGGAGGTTTGGTTATTACTTAGTGTTGACATGGCTAGAAATGTTCACAGATGAGTAAAGAGTATTGATCATGTATAATGGGTCCTATAAGAGGTTTTATATTATTTGAGTGTTTGTGTATATGATTGGTTTCAATCTCATTGATCATAGTTTCTATCTAGACTCTTTGGGTCCAGTGTCAATAAATCTAAGTAAGTAGTTTGATGACATCACCATTGGTACATGGAAATGAGTCAAGGGGAGTTGGCCATATGGTTATGATCATATTAGTCCCTAGTTGTTGTGAACTAGATCTCAAGTCATCAATGAAATTTTATTCAAAGATATGATAGTGAAAAGTTGGATTTTAAAACATAATTCACTATTTTCCCATACTTAGCCACATTTGCATGTGGTCAAAAAAATTGAGTAAGTAGTTTGATGATGAAATATCTTGCATGTGTGGATGTTTTAAGAGAAGGTGATCATATGGGTTTTTTAAATTTTTATCCTAGTTTATTTACACTAAAATATATAACATGGGCTGAAGTGCATCAAAATATATGCATATGCAAAGTTAGGCTCCCAAACAGTTTGACTATGTTTTTCCATTGTTAGCCAAATTTGCATGTGACAAGAAAAGTTGAGTAGGCATTTTGATGGTTTTATATCTTGAAAATGTGAAGGTTTAAATAAAAACTAATCATATGGGTTTATTTATTTTATATCATAGTTTATTTAAACTAACTTTTAGATCATGCACTGTAGTGCAAAAAAAGTTATGCTTGTTCAAATTTGGCCTCCCAAGTAGGTTTTTGACATAGTTGGCTTTGTGATAGAAGATTTTGAGAAGGAATTTTAATGGTGATATATCTCACATGCATGAGGATTATAGGATCTATTTGTCACATGGTTAGATTCTCTTGTGTAAGGATATCATATGGTTCAAATTTGATATCATCCAAGTAAAGTGAAAAATAAGTTATTAAGGTTCACAAATGGCTACTCAGGCATATTGAAAGGGTTCCCATACTCAGTCATTTCTACACAAGTTAAAGTTTGATCAAGATCAATAGTATACATTTCTCCAAGAATTTAGGAAGCAACAAGATGAGGATATATGTATGATGTTTAATGACTGAGTAAAGGTATATGATAAGGATCTAATTATGAGTGGGTGTTAATATAGATAGATTAAATGGTGAGCATTGATTGCTAAAGACCTAATTAATCTATAGAGATTGATGGAGTGAATTTATTCAACATTTAAAGATTGCATTACATGAGGTCAATAGTTATATGTCTATCATTTGAACATTAGAACCTATGCATTAAATTTTAGACAAGATTGACAGTGTGAGATTGATCCAAATTTGAGAGGACACGAGATGTGAGCATTGTGTTCTAAGGTTAACTATGATCATTGTCATTCATGTTGTTCCCCAAAAATTTCACTCATTTTTAGAATAACATATGAGTTATTTTGGTCTTACAATGCTAAAATTATCTCTTCCCTTCTCAAAAAAATTGTTCTAAGCATTCAAATTCTCTATTTTTCAAATTTTTTGCTAAGGGACTTAGCAGATACATTTCTACAGACTCTATGGGCTTAAAAATATGGACTCTACAATAAAGAAGTGCCAAGCAACTAGTGACATCCTCATAGATGTTAAATTCAATTTTCTCCTAAGGCTTCTCTCAGGATTCAGTGGATGCTGCCAAGTGTCATCTGCCAAGCCCCATTATACCTTGTTTCTAAAAGTAGCAGAAGTCACTATGTGTCCCTAATGAAGCTCAGTGGAAGCCACCACGTGTCAACATCCATAGTTTCTTCCTTTGGTTTTCATTATTGAGTAATAACTATGGTGGGCCCCTGGTGAGCTACTATAATAAGCAGAGCATGCCAAGTGTCATCATCTGAGAGAATCTAAATGAGTCCCATTGATCTTTATAGTGTTTCTCAAGATCAATAGAAGCTGCCACATGTCATCTTCTGTGAAACTCTCAAAAGGCATCGAAAGCCTCTATAAGTTAAGTAGATGCTGCCACATGTCCTCACCTATTTCATAGTGGATGTTGCCACATGTCATCTATTGAAGATCGACTAAAAATTGACTAAGGCAAAGCCCAAAGGAAAAGTGCCCTTGTAGAAGGCACTTGGAAACCAAAGTGGACTATTGCAAAAATCTGAAAAGTGACTTTGGAGCTCAAATAGCCCTTGTAGAGGGTAAATAGGGAGCAAATGGACTGATTTAAAGGCTGAGTGAGCAAGAGAATTCCTTCAAAAAAGTTCCCACAAAATTTTTTGAAGGAATTCCTTTAGATAAATTGTCTGAAGGCAAAGCTTGATGAAAAAAGCTCAAAATCCAAAACCCGCCAAAGAAGCAAGAACCCTTTGGGAAAGATCAAACCTCAAAATGCAATGAAATCCACCATGTGTCCCTTACAAAGTTTAATAGAAACTACCACGTGTCATCTACCGAGACACAATTTTTAGTAACTTTCATTGTAACAAAATGTGCCATGTGTCATCTACAAAACTCAATAAAAGTCACCATGTGTTGACATCTATAGTTTCTTCCTTTGGTCTCTTTATTAAGGACTGTGGTGGGCCCCCAGTGAGCTGTTTAAGTAAGCAGAGTGTGCCAAGTGTCATCATATGTGTGAATCTAAATGACTCCCATTGATCTTTATAGTGTTTCTCAGAGTTTAACAAAAATTCTCATGTATCCCATTATAACTCTATGGAACGTGACAAGTGTCAGTATCTACATCTCAAGTTTCTTACAAATTTCAAAGATTCTTTTAATAAGCATATCTCAAAGTCCCACGGATACTGCCAAGTGTCCTAATATGTTTTGCACCATAGCATGCCACATGTCAATTATTAAAACCAGAAGAAAATGACCAAAGAATAGAGAAATGATTAAACCAAGGATTCAATTAAACCAAGGACCTGATTCAATAGCCAAGAAAGGAGGAACGATGAAGGACCAAAAATATTCATGCATAAGATATGTTTCTATAAGCAGACCCCCAGATGTACATTGGAGAACACAAACATTCAATGACATGACCTATTTCACTGCATTGAGAAAAGAAAATGGGCAAATATGCCTAATTCCAGCATATCTTCTTGATGGAATTTAAAATATATTGAATGCAACATGATGTGTTACTGCTCCCAAATCTTTCTTGGAGGGCTATATATTGGAATATATTTTATTGTTTTAGAGAGATCTCTTGGTTACCAGAAGCAAAACTCTGCCCAAATTGAAAGGCATTACTAAGACTTTGAGCTTAGATGATTCATCATATTTATTTGTTTGAATCAAAAAGCAAGTTACTTTCAAACTTTGTGTTGTTATGGCTTGTATCATTCTAGGAAATTGTTCTTATGTCTATTTCCTAAATGTATTCTTATTTATGCAATTTAACATGCAGAGCTAGTGGAGGTGACAAAGAAGGTGTCCTGAAGCCAGTTACTTTTAGACTTTATGCTATCATAATTGTCTTCAGTGTGTGTTTATTATCTGTTTCTATGTAAATAACCTTGGGATGACTTTGTGCCCTCATTGTTCTTCATATTTCACTCTTTGGTAGTTGAGGTGGAGACTTTGTGCCTTATTTCATCCTGCCATGTTACTACACCCTATTACAGTTATTTATCACCATCAAAAAGATTCCTTTTGTCTACTGAACAACACTTCTAAAAAAAGAGGAGTGTCTTTTATCATTTCTACTAGATTTCTCCTTTGATTTTTGAACATAATCTCTAAAAAAAGAGAGATGGATGGCTTATCCTACCCTTGAGTGTTATTTTCTATTTATATATATATATATATATATATATATATATATATATATATATATATATATATATATATATATATATATATATACTCCTGCATATCTACAGGGAACCTCCCCTTGATGAGAGGAGAGATTAGTCCCCTTTTGATGTCGTAAACCTACACATTTGGCTGACCAATCTTCCTACTATGGTTGATCAGACCTATTTTTTTATCAGTACGCTGATTGACAAAATATTTACCCAACAATTTTTGGTGACTCCACTGGGGACTAATTTTATGTAATTTAAAGCCTCAAGCTTTAGATTGAAACATCACCTGTGTCTTACCCATTATATTTATACCCTTATCCATCTTTATCCATTTTTGTTATATAATCTAGTCTGCAAACCATATCCACTAGGAAAGAATGCACAGTTTGAAGCCTCAAGCTTCAAGCTGAAGTAGTGCCAATTCTTTTCCATTTTTGTTTCACAATTTGGCAGATCCACGGTATACATGAAGCCAAATGGATAAAGGTATTGTTTACCTTGTATTTAAGTTGGTACAACAAATTAATTTTGATTTGTCTCCTTCACCATCTCACCTCCAATGAACTAGGAGGTTTCCTCCTACTAAAGTCAAGTCTCCATTACTAGGCAAAACATCCATTTATGCTATTAATAAATCTTTGCCAATAATTACCCCTCTAAGATTTGTTATTTCCCCTTTTCATAGTCATACAATGGTAGTCCAAGGCCCCTGGGGTAATTATTTTGGCCCTCTCAATCTTACTTCACCTCTGCATGAACTCCCACACAGTTCAAGGAAGAATTTCCCTAAGTTATATGGTGATGGGAAAGTTCACCTTGATGAGCAAATTTCAGCCTTTAGCATAGCTTGTGGTGTAATAGGAGTGGAATTTGAGGATGTGGAAGTCATGATTTTCATGGAAACTTTACAAGGTGCTATTGCAGATTGGTTTTACCATTTGTAGGCTCGGTCAGTAACTGACTAAAACACCCTCAAAGCTAGGTTTGAAGCCAGATTCAAACTTGTCGAAGATGTACATGCCCTTCTAGCTCAGCTCACATAAATGAAGGAGCCTCATGAACCAATGAGGGACTTCATAGCCAAGTTTGACAAACTGAGAAACAAGATCCCTATAATTGCTCGACCTACAACTGAGAATCTCAAATGTTTCTTCATTAATTCTCAGCTACCTGAAGTGAATTTATTTTTGAGACATGATGGTCAAATAGAACTTTTTATAGCTAAAGATTTGGCCACTGAGGTAGAAGATGATCTCATCTTGGCAGGGAAGATAAGAAGAGATCTTAATAGAAATAGGCCCTCATCATCTTTTGGATATCCATCTACAGGCACCACTGATCTAATGGTGCAAAAGTTGGCAAATGAGTTGCTTGCTCTCAAAAAGCAAATGGCACAAGGAATGTCTTCTACTCCATATAGAGATATGCCAAGGAGGACATTTCCAAATTAGGCGTATCAGGGCAATGCTACCAAGAATCAAGGGTAGCTAAATCATCTTCCTCCCCCATAAGGGAAACTTGCCATTGAAGCACCCCTAGCCAATTTAGCAATGGAATATCTTGAAGCAGAATCAAATTTCTCTTTCCAGCTTGAATTGAGTCAAGAAAATGATGCTGATATCCTTATAGAAAACCAAGAAGAATTAGCTGGTGACTCCAACATTGGTTTCCTAAATTACTAGGATGAACCCAGAAGTAAAGGAGAGGCTTTTGATGGATCATACATAGTGTTTACTAGGTCACATAAATAGTCATCTCAACAAGCTGATAAGAGAAAAATGGAAGAGCATTCTTAGCCTACAATTTCAATTGCTAAGTGGGGAGCCACCCTACCTTTCTAGCCAAAGGACCTGGTGATCACCAAAAAGGTAAATACATCAAGTTCACCTTCACCTTTAACTTTAATTTCACAAATCAGTCCTTCCCCCCTATAAACTAAAAGGTTGAATTACCTTCCTATGTTCTTAATCTAATTTATTCATTTGACATAATTGATCATGTCAAGAAAACCAAAATTCAAATGACTGAGTTTGAATATTTACAATCCAATCCTGAGCAGCTAGATAGGTTAGTTGAGTGTGTGAAGAATAAAGTTACCCTGTAAGACAAGAGGCTAAGAAGATAACTCATGATTCCCTAAAGAACATGCCCATTTCAAATAATCTTGTCATTACTCCTCCTACTGCCCCTAGAAAAATAGAACCTTTCTATGTTTCCTTGTTGATAAATGGTCACAAGCTAAGCAATTGCATCATTGATTCTAGAGCTTCAAAAAATGTCATGCTTGCCAAAGTAATTGAATCTCTTAGCCTCACATTGACCAAAACATTTGGTAGATGTTTCTCCATGGAGAATAAACAAGTACCACTACTAGGGCAAATCAAAAATGCCCAATTTGCATTTGCAGCCTTTCTAGACAAAAGAATCAAGATGATAGTTCTGGTGGCCAATGTCCCAGTATCCTATGGTATTCTGCTAGGGCAAAATTTTTGCAAGGATGTTGGTGGAGAATTGAACATGGAATTATCTAAAGCAAGGATCCCTATCAAAGGCATCATGTAAAGGCTAATTCCTAAAAAGGAGTCAAAATATATTGTCACTCAGACATCAGCCCCTGAAGCTCAAATTTTGTTTGAGTCTTCAGGCATGGGTAACTACTTTCTATCTACAAGTGAAGTTCATGAAGCATCTGATGAAGCTCTTGAAAGTGTCAACCCAAAAATTAGTTTATTTGGAACAACAGAAGAATTGGTAGGTTACAATATAGATGTAAAATGATCTTCCCTCTCTAATGAAGGAAAATCTAAACAAAAAGCAGTGTCTAATTAGGTATGGATTCTAGATTTTATGGCAGTTGCTCCTCTACCAGTTCAGGAGCCAGGATTGTGTTGATATCTCCTCAAGGAGATATTTTACTCTACTCATATAAGTTACAGTTTAGCAACACCAATAACACAACTGAGTACAAATCTCTATTGCTTGGATTGAAGGTAGCTTGAGACAAAGGCATCAAGCTCCTTCATGCCAAAGAAGATGTTGAACTGGTGGTTTGACAAGTAAGGAACTTGTACCAAACCAAGAATGAAATATTGTGCCATTACCGCAATCTAGTTTGAGACCAAATTGAAAGCTTTGATGCTTTCAACATCTCTGCCATACCTAGGGAATCTAATGATAGAACTGATGCACTTGCTATTTTAGCAACTCTCTTATTCCCTCACTCAGACTTTAAAGAAGACAAGTACACCATTAAGCTGGTCTTTAGACCAAGTGTCCCTGACAATGCTGATCATTGGCAAGTATTCAATGATGATCACCAAATCATTGCCTTCCTAGAATAAAAAGATAGCTTTGAACAGCTACATTTTGAAGGTAGTGAACCTCAAAAGTGTGAACTAGCCCCTGAATCAAGTTCAGATGCAAATGAAGAATTCTTACAACTCAAAGGCAATAAAATTCCCAAATGCCTTGTTTCCCTTAAGAAGCTATTTGATAAACATGATAGATTCATCAAATAACAATAAATAGATTTAAGCTCCTCTCAGGGATTTGATCAAATAAATCTGACTACTGAAGAAAATCCCAAGATGATTAACAGTTGTAAGTGTTGCACTCAGGAAGAGAATTTTAAGTTCACCACTTTGCTCAGCCAATACATGGACATCTTAGCATATTCTTATGATGACCTAAAATCTCTCAGGCCTAATGAAATCTGCCATGACATTCCTCTCAAGGCTGACTTAGTGCCTCATAAGCAAAAATCTAGATAGTACAATCTAAAGATATTAAGTACTATTCTATCTGAGATACAAAAAATGTTAAATGTTAGAATCATTTTCCCAATCCATCATTCCACATGGATTGCAAACATAGTGCCTATAAGGAAGAAGAATGGTGAAATTCACATCTGTGTGGATTTCAAGAATCTAAATCAGTCATCTTTGAAGGATAACTATCCTTTGCCAATCATGGATCAAGTGCTTTAGACAGTGATTGGTTCAGAGATGTTATCAATGCTAGATGGCTTCTTAGAATATAATTAGGTTAAAGTCGGTGAAGCAGACCAACACAAGACTACATTCACCACACCTTGGAGCACATTTGCATATAGAAGGATGCCTTTTGGCTTGATAAATGCTAGCACTACCTTTCAGAGAGAAATGGACCTTAATTTTGAGGATGAGATGGGTAAATTCATTATGGTATACCTTGATGACTTGACCATCTTTTCAAAGCATCATTATAATCATATATGCCACCTGTAACAAGTGCTGGAGCACTGCCACTAGAATGGCATTTCTTTGAACCCCAAGCAGTCCATTTTTAGAGTAACAGAGGGGAGACTTCTTAGACACATTGTTTCCAAAGAAGGCATAAATATTGACTCAGATATAGTCAATTATATTCAAGAGCTTACCTTACTTAAAAGTAAAAATGTTGTTCACTCTTTCTTCAAAAAAGTGAATTTCTTACGAAGGTTCATCCCTGAGTTTGTTGAGAAGACTAGACAAATTGTAAACATGATGAAAGGGAAGGCCAATTTTAGCTAGACTAAAGAAGGTAAGTCATCATTTGAGTATATCAAGACTACCATTACCCATGCCCCAACTCTAGTTTTCCCAAACTACAACAAAGAGTTCACCATATATAGTTATGCTTCTAAACACATGCTTTCAGTAATTCTAGTTCAACAGAATAAAGAAGGTATGGAATCTCCCATTTCTTTCATGAGCTTCACTCTCAAATCTCATGAGTTGAAGTACTCAAATATGGAGAAACATGCTTATGTAGTGGTGAAGAGAGTCAAGAATTTCTACTTCTACATCCTAAATTCACACACTACTACCTTGGTTTCTGACACCATAGTCAAGTCCATATTAACTCAGCAAGAGTTTGGGATGAAAAGAGGCAATTGGATTGCAAATATCTAGGAGTTTGATCTAGACATCAAGCCAACAAAGCTGGTATGGGGAAAAGGCCTATGACAATTAACTGATGATAACAAGCCAAAAGAAATAGAGCATGAAGAAGCAGAGGTGGAAGACACATCGACGGTCCTTTTTTGTCTCTACTAAAAATGAGTGGTATTTAGGTATTGCTCATTTCCTTACTTATGTTGGGTGTCCTACTCACTTATCTTAAAAAGAAAAGATGACTATCAAGTTGAAAGCTACCAATTTTGTCCTTTGGGACAATGGCCTATACAAGAGAAGCCTTGATAGAGTATTCCTTCACTGTGTAGACAAAGAGAAGCAAATCCAAATTTTGAAATCCTTCCACAATCTAGCCTATGGAGGAAATTTTTATACTCCTGTGACTACCCACAAGATTCTATGAGCCAGGTATTACTAGCCAACTCTTTTTCAAGATGCATATAAGTGGGTGAGAAAATGTGAACTATGTCAACAATTTATTGGGAGACCCAAGTTAGCTGCTCTACCTCTCAAGCCAGTGGTCATAGAGGAACCATTCTAGCAATGGAGAATTGATTTTATTGGAACTATAAACCCATCTTCAAGTGCTAAACATGATTATGTCCTTACATCAGCTGACTACTTTACCAAATGGGTAGAAGCAATTCCAACCAAACATGCTACTTCAAAATTAGTGTGCAATTTCTTCAAGGAGAATATCATTTCTAGGTTTGGAGTCCCAAACAAGATTGTTACTAATAATGCAACTTGTTTCACTTCCTAAGAGATTACACAATTCTATTTCTACTATAGGATTACACTCTCCCACTCTTCTGATTACTTTCCAAAAGGGAATGGACAAGCTGAATCAAGCAATAAGAACCTGGTGACTATCATCAAGAAGTTGGTAGATGACAACCAAAGGATGTGGCATAAAGTATTGGTTGATGCTCTTTGGGTGGATAGAATTACACCAAAGAGAGTAATTGGTATGTCTCCTTTCCAACTTCTTTATGGTATCAATGCTAAGATACCAATCACCTTGGAATTGCCAGCCTTGAAATTGGTTAAGGCAATTGAAGATCAGACATATGAAAGCCCCCTTGATAAGAGGATCATGTGCCTAATTGAGTTGGATGAGCAGAGAACTATGGTGGTGGACCAAATTGCTACCCATCAAAGTCTAGTGAAGAAACTCTTCAACTAGAAGGCAAAAAACTATGATTTTCAAGTTAGAGATCAAGTCCTGTTGTGGGAAAAAAGAAGAGAACCAAAGGGGATGCATGGAATTTCTGAATCGCTTTGGAGAGGCCCATTTATTATCCATCAACATAATGGTGAAAATATCTTCCTATTGAAGTATCAAGATGACACACTCTTTTCTTTACCTCACAGTGGGTAGCATCTGAAACACTTCAATTCTTAAAGTACCAAATCATTTCATTTGTACATATGTATATTTTTATAGTTTTTAGTTCCATTTTGTTTTGTTTATTTTCATTTTTGGAACCTTTCTTTTTGGGTAGCGTGACTCTGTAGCCCAATGGCACACTTTAAGGCACTAGAGATTTTGGTTTCTACTCCCCTCAGTTGTTCCAAGTTCTCAACTAAAATAAGTTCCCCAACTGGAGCCAGCTATTGTTCCCCAAAAATCTCACTCATTTTTAGAACAACATATGAGTTATTTTGGTCTTATAGGGCTAAAATTATCTCTTCCCTTCTCAAAAAAGTTATTTTAAGCATTCAAATTCTCTATTTTTCAAATATTTTTGCTAAGGGACTCGGTAGATACATTTCTACAGACTCTACGGGCTTAAAACTATGGACTCTATAGGAAAGAAGTGCCAAGAAACTAGTGACATCCCTGTAGATGTCAAATTCAAGTTTCTCCTAAAGCTTCTCTTAAGATTCAGTGGATGCTGCCAAGTGTCATCTACCAAGCCCCATTATACCTTATTTCTAAAAGTAATGGAAGTCACTATGTGTCCCTAATGAAGCTCAGTGGAAGCTGCCATGTGTCAACATCCATAGTTTCTTCCGTTGGTTTTAATTATTGAGTAAGGACTATGGTGGGCCCCTGATGAGCTGCTATAGTAAGTGGAGCATGCCAAGTGTCATCATCCAAGAGAATTTGAATGAGTCTCATTGATCTCTATAGTGTTTCTCAAGATCAGTGGAAGCTGCCACATGTCATCTTTTGCAAAACTCTCAAAAGGCATCCAAAGCCTCTATAAGTTAAGTAGATGTTGCCATGTGTCCTCACCTATTTCACAGTAGATGTTTCCACATGTCATCTATTGAATATCAGCTAAAAATTGACTAAGGCAAAGCCTGAAAGACAAGTGCCCTTGTGGAAAGCACTTGGAAACCAAAGTGGACCATTGCAAATATCTAAAAAGTGACTTCGGAGCTCAAACAACCCTTGTAGAGGGAAAATAGGGAGAAAGTGGACTAATTTAAAGGCTAAGTGAGCAATGGAATTCCTTCAAAAAATTTCCCATGAAAAAGTCTGAAGGAATTCCTTCAGAAAAATTGTCTAAAGGCAAAGTTCAATGAAAAATGTTGGAAATCCAAAACTCACCGAAGAAGTAAGAACCCTTCAAGAAAGATCGAACCTCAAAATGCAATGGAAGCCACCACATGTCCCTTACAAATTTTAATAGAAACTTCCATGTGTCATCTATTGAGACACAATTTTTAGTAACTTTTATTGTAATGAAATGTGCCACGTGTCATATACAAAACTCAGTAGAAGTCACCATGTGTCGACATCCACAGTTTCTTCCTTTGGTCTCTTTATTAAGTAAGGACTATGGTAGACCCCCATTGAGCTACTAAAGTAAGCAAAGTGCACCAAGTGTCATCATTCATGTGAGTTTGAATGACTCTTGTTGATCTCTATAGTGTTTCTCAAAGTTTAATGAAAACCACCACGTATCCTGTTATAACTCCACGGAGTGCAATAAGTGTCAATATCCATGTCTCAAGTTTCTTAAAAGTTTCAAAACTTCTTTCAATAAGCATCTCTTAGAGTCCCATGGATATTACCAAGTGTCTTGATTTATTTTGTAGTGGAACGTGCCAATTGTTAATTGTTAAAACCAGTGGAAAATGACCAAAGAATAGAGAAATCATTGAACCAAGGATCTGATTGAACCAAGGACCCAATTCAATAGCCAAGAAAGGAGGAATGATGAATAAGGACCAAAAATATTCATGTATAAGATATATTTCTAGAAGCAGACTTCGAGGTGTACATTTGAGAACACAAACATTCAATGGTGTGACCTATTTCTCTGCATTGAGAAAAGCAAATGGGTAAATACACCTGATTCCAGCATATCTTCTTGACAAAATTTAAAATATATTAAATATAACATGATGTGTTACTACTCCCAAATCTTTCTTGGAGGGTTATATATTGGACTCTCTTTTATTATTTTAGAGAGATCTCTCAGTTACTAGAAGCAAAACTTTGCCCAAATTGAAAGGCATTACTGAGACTTTGAGCTTAGATTGTTCATCATATTTCTTTATTTGAATCAAAAAGCATGTTACTTTTAGACTTTGTGTTGTTATAGCTTGTATCATTCTTTCTAGGAAATTGTTCTTATGTCTATTTCCTAAATGTATTCTTGTTTATGTAATTTAACAAGTAGAGCTAGTGGAGGTGAAAAAGAAGGTGTCCTGAAGCCAGTTACTTTTAGACTTTGTGTTGTCATAATTGTCTTTAGTGTGTGTTTATTTTATATTTCTATGTAAAGAACCTTGGGATGACTTTTTTCCCTCATTGTTCTTCATATTTCACTCTTTGGCAATTGAGGTGGAGAGTTTGTGCTTCATTTCATCCTATCGTGTTACTGCACCCTATTATAGTTATTTATCACCATTAGAAAGATTCCTTTTGTCTACTGAACAACACTTTTGAAAAAAGAGGAGTGTCTTTTGTCATTTCATCTATATTTCTCCTTTATTTGTGAATATCATCTCTGAAAAAAGAGAGATGGATGGTTTATCCTACCCTTGAGTGTTATTTTCTATTTATATATAGCATATAGCTCCTGCATATCTATAGGGAACCTCCCCTTGATGAGAGGAGATATTAGTCCCCTTTTGATGTATTAAACCTACAAATTTTGCTGACCAATCTTCCTAATATGGTTGATCAAACTTATTTTGTTTATCAGTACACTGATTGACAAAATATTCACCCAACAATTCAAATATTTGAATTTAACATAGGGAAAAACTAGAGATCTATATCTTGTCCATATATTTTGATAGAAGTTGAATTTTCTAATAGTGTAAAAATAAAAGTTGTAGTGGAATCCAAGTTGCATCTAGATATATATATTTAAAAATATGAAAGTAAAAACAATTAAAGATATTGATCCTATAATTTGACTATGTGTTCATGCTTGTTATGCAAGTGACCCAAGAAAGATATTTGAGCTCGTTGTGATGTTATTTGGATGTATCTTGATGATTTGGATATTGGGGAGTATTGTAGACTCCATGAGGATGTTATTTGAGTATTTTAGAGGTGTGATCAATCTATCTTGAGTATGAACAATTCTTGAAAAGTTGACTGTATGTTTGATAATGGCGTTCATGTGTATAAGGTCTCTATTTGAGTTGTTTGAGCTTACACAAAGGTAAGATAAGATGACTATTAAGATTTGAGTATGCCAAAGGGTATATAAGGATTAAACCCATGTATTTTAAAATGGTCTTGTGTTATTTTTTTGTTTGATGAAGTGTTAAAGGAAGGAATGGGTTCACATGAGACCTATAAGGGCTACAAGGGCCTTACTAAAAGGTGTATTTCCTTAAGGGTGACCCATAGATGCTATGGATAACCTATGAATACTATATTGAGCCATGTCTTTGTGTGAGAGATGATTTAAGGGATAAGGAATGCCTAATGGCTAGCCAAGGTGTTAATTATCAAGATTGCTCTATAAATAGTAAATTTAAAGTTAGTGATTTATAGAGTTTGGGTGAGAGACTTGGGAGAGATTTGAAAGAAGTTTGTGTGTGTGTGTTTTATGGAGTGAAGGAGGGGTAGAGTGACCTGAGGATGATTTGAAGAGAAAATAAATTTGAGGACTATTTGTGTGACCTATAAGTCACAATTCTATTTGCATAATAGTGCTCTTACAAATTGAGTGTGAGCAAACACAAAGAGTGATAAGCATAGGTCCATCATTAGGTGTTGTAGACATCATTTCAAAGGTGGATGTGTTCACTGGTATTGTTGTGGTAGCTTGGAATCTAATTTGGTTTCAACCTCCTTGCAAGGTGAAACTTGCTAAACGCTCTGGTTATTATTGTAACTTAGCTAGATAGGTGTGGTATCACCTTGTGGGATTGTAGTCTCACTAGATAGGGATTGTAGTTCCTTGATCATTTATAGATGGTCTAAATTAGATCTTGTTTTATAGTACAGTAGTCAAATTATAGGTTCTAGTGAGTTTTATTCCCCAAAATGGTTTCCCACATATGTCATGTGTTATGTGATTGATCTTGCATTATCTCTCTTACTCATTACTATGAATGATGTGTATGCTTAATGAATTATTATGGTAACTGATTAAGTGTTTTTAAAAATCAAAATTAAAGTTGGATAATTTGGAATCACTTATTCACCCCCCTCTCAATGATTATACCTCTAACAATTGGTATCATAGTACATCCTTTGGTAAAGGCTTAACAGCTTGAAGGTGATCCAAGGTACAATATAGGTAGTCATCAAGGAGATTTATCTACTAAGAAAACACCAATGTTCATTGGATCCAATTATGATTTTTGGAGTACAAGGATGAGAACATACATTATATCTCTATTATTTTATGTATGGAAATCTAATCTAGATGGTTATGTTGCTCCTATTACTCTTCCATCTAGTGTTGAAAACATAAAGTTATTTGAGAACAATGACAAGGCAATGAATGTTATCACTTGTGGTCTTTCAAAGACTAAATACACCAAGGTAATACATTGTACATATGCTAAAGAGATATGGTATAAAATGGAGATCATTTTTGAAGGAGATTTAGAGGTTAATCTTGATAAGTTATAGACTCACAGAAGGCAATTTTAATGTCTCAAGATGAAGGAAGAATATTCTATGGCATCCTTTCTGTCGAGAGTTGATGAGACTGTGAACATCACTAGAGGTCTTAGAGAGAATTTTGAAGAGGAAAATATAGTCCAAAATATATTAAGGTCTTTATCTCTCAAGTTTGATCCAAAATTATTTTATATATAAGAGAGTCATGATATGACTCAGTTGAAGATGGATCAATTACATGGCACCCTTACTACATATGATATGAGAATAAATTATGATATACCACTAGAGAAGGAAGCTAAATTTAAGATAGAGGTGAAGCCTAAAAGAAGTTCCAAGGTAATAAATCCAAAGAGCATGACATAAATGACATTGATGAGGATGAACTAATTACTTTGATCACTAGGAAATTGAACACATGTTCAGGGAAGTATAAGGGTAAACTACCCTTGAAATGTTTCAATTATGGAGAGATAAGAAATTTTGCTCATTAATACCCTCATAAGCATGAGAATAAATATGATGAAGAGCATGGTGAAATCCAAGATGATGATAAGAAGACATAAAAGAACAAAAGATTCAAATATTTTAAAAATAATAAGAAGTCCTTCAAAAACAAGAAGAGTCTCTACACCAAAGAAGATTGCATCTCATTAGATGAGAGTGAGGGTAGTGACTCAAAATATGATCATGAAGATGATGGTCCTATTGAACATGAAGCTCTCATCATGGTTGAGGAAGGAAGTTTTCCACATTAGATGGTGTCTACTTGGAGTGATTTAGATAATGATGAAGATGAGGTGGATTGTGAGACTATTATGATGAATTCTCTTGAAGAACTAAAGATTGAGAATAAGATCAAGAAGAAGATGAAATCTAAACTCAAGGACTATGAGGAGAAATTTAGTGTGTATGAGGTAAGATTTAATGAAGACACCAAGGAGAATGAAGATATGATCAAGCATCTCAATTATCAATTAGAAATTTTGTCTACAAGCCTAAAAGATAAATAAGATTAATGTTCAAGGTATGTTTCTAAAAATAAGTCTTTAAAATATTAGCTAGAAAAGACATCTTATAAGGTGAAGACATTTGTGAGATTTAAAAAGAGTTCATGTGATCTAGATAATAATCTAAGTGGTCAAAAGCATGCTAGTGATAGAATTGGTTTTGGATATGAAGAAGAACAAAATAATGTTACTCAAGACAAGATGAAGACTAATGTGAACTAGGACAATATTAATTTGAAGATAAATCATCAAAAAAGGACTGAAGGTACTGACAAAATGACACAAATAAGATTAGATATCCAAATGCTATGAGGTATTCAAGATTCAATGGTTACTGTTACACATGTAATCAATTTGGTCATAGGGCTAGAGAATATAAGAGACATGTTAAAAAAATTCATGTAACTATGATGGGGGTCATTAGTCAAAAGGTATGAATAAAGTTAAGTGATTTATTTATCATGACATAGGACATGTTGTAAATTTCTATCCAGATAAAGCAAGGCAGGATTTGTTTCTTTCAAAAGGTATGGTACAATTGTGAATAGAGAGTTAACATTTCTAGGTTCTACAAGAAAAGGTCTATAAGTCAGAATATGTTTAATTAGGATCCTAGAGTGCAAGGAAGAAGGCATTTTAAAACATGGAAGACAAAGATGAAAATTTTGAGTCATGATGAGACTATAGGTATAAGTAATTTATTTTATATGGTGGAGAATGCTTCAAAAGTTAAAAAGTACTAATAGGTCTCATTATCTAGTCATCTTGAGAAAGAATAGATCAAACTCAAAGATAAGACCAAGGTGTTAGTTGAAACTAGTCCTAAGGTATGTATGGATCTAAGTGAACATACTACTATTATTGAGAATGTATCATGCAAAGAATATCAATTGTTTGTATCTAGTAATGAGGTTCTAAACTACAAGGTGGATCCTTTAGATGAAAAGTATGTAATAAATTTATGTTGTCTCCATGTATTATCAATCTAATCATAGAATAAAATGATAATTTTATAGTGAATGATGAAGTTGTTTCTCCTAAGCCAAAGAAGAAGAAGAAGAACTATAAGTATTAGATGACCATGCAAGAGAAGGAATATGAGGAGTTATGGGAAACTCCTAATTTCATACCATGGTAGAGTATTGTGGTGTAGAGGTCTCTGTCTATAATTCTTAAGAGATTCCTTTTAGTAGAGAAGTATGTTTGTGTGCTCAAGATTATAATGCCAATCAAAGAAGATATTTATTTAAGGGGGAGAAACAAGTTTATATCCTTATTTCAAAGGTTTGTGAAGAAGATGTAGTACATAGTTAGAATAGGTGGTTCCAGATGGCTTAATGAGATTGATGAAATTTCAAGAAGTGCTTGGTGTTTAGAAATTCTATGCATTTCTTTGTGATGTGCTCCAAGTATTTTTGAGATCTAAAGTTTGTGCTTAAGAGTATGCAGGTCCTAAATTGGATTATAGGAATATTATGTTACCAAAGGTTTGGAGACTCAATTTTTAGTCCAAAAGTGTGTGATGGGTGTCTCCAATGTGTAATAAGTTTTAGAGGTAGACGTTGATTAGAAGGAGGTTTGTTGACCTTGCTTGTTTTGAGTTTCTAGGGTTTTGAGCTATGATAGAAAAGTAGTTTGCCTTGTGAATTAAGGTCTAATGCTTCTTAATAAGATGAATGGGTCAAATAGGTGGTCAAATAAATATTCATAGAGATTTGAAGGTTTTTGCTTCTCTTGTTATTCAACTTTTTGTCAATATGTAGGGCTAATTGGCTAGTAAGTTTGTGATAGAAGTATGTTGCATAGGATGAAATTGGTGATGAAAATTGGTGTGCTTGAGGGGACATATAAAAATGTTCCATATATGAATATTTAAGTTATATATTTCATGTGTGAAGGTGTCAAGATAAACTGATCATATTGGTTTATTCATTTTTGATCCTAGTTGATTTGTGCTAACTTTCAGATCATGCATTATAGGGCAAAAAAAAATATGCTTGTTCAAATTTTGCCTCCCAAGTAAGTTTCTGACATATTTGGCTCTATGATAGAATATTTTGAGAAGGAATTTTAATTGTGATATATCTCACATGCATGAGGATTCTAGTATCTATTTATCACATGGTTGTACTCTCCTATGTAATGAGATCATATGGTCCAAATTTGAGATCATGTAAGTAATCACAGAAGAAGTTACTAAGGTTCAAAAATGGCTACTTAGGTATATTAAAAGGGTTCCCATACTTAGTCATTTTTGTACAAGTTAAATTTTGAGCAAGATCGATGGTGCACATTGCTCTAAGAAGTTAGGAAGTAGCCAGTTGAGGATAGTTGCATGATGTTTAAATACTAAACACAGGTACAAGATAAGGATCTAATGGTGAGTGAGTGTTCATATAGATTGATCAAATGGTGAGAGTTGATTACTAAAGACCTGATTGATCCATAAATATTGATAGAGTGTGTTAAGTCAACATTTAAAGATTACAAGATATAAGGTTAACTATCAGATGTTAACATTTGAACATTGGTGCATATGCATTAAAGTTTGAACAAGATTGAAAGTGTGAGATTGATCCAAATCTAAGAGAACATGAAATTCAAGCATTGTGTTCGAAGATTAACTATGACCATTGTCATTCAAGTATTTGAATTTAACATAGGGAAAAACTAGAGCTTTATATTTTGTCCATATATTTCAATATCAATCGAATTTATTGATGTTATAAAAACTAGAGTGGCAGAGGACTCCAATTTGCATCTAGATATATATATTTTAATATCTAAAAGTGAGTATAAATAAAGATATTAAGCCTAGAAGTTGACTGTGTGTTCATGCTTGTTCTGTAAGTGACCCAAAAAGGATATTTGATCTTGTTTTAATGTTTTTTCTATGTCTCTTGATGAATTATCTATTGGGGAGTGTTTTAGACTCCATAAAGATGTTGTGTAAGTATTTTATAGGTGTGATCAATCTATCTTGAGTTTGAACAATGCTTAAGAAGTTGATTGTGTGTTTAATAATGGTGTTCCTATGTATAAGGTATGTGTTTGAGCTATTTGAGCATATGCATAGGTGAGATAAGATGACTATGATCATTTGAGGATATTAAAGGGGACATAAAGAGTGGACCCATGTATTTTAAAGTGGTCTTGTGTTATTTTTTTGTTCAATTAAGTTTTAAAGGAGGGAATGGATTCACATGAGACTTATAATGGCTACAAAGGGCTTATTAAAAGGTGTAGTTGTTTCAGGGGTTGAGGAAATGGTAATGGATGCAATGGTAGTCAATTTTTATATATGAACTATTACAAATGTGGATAATTAGACCATTACCAATGTGACTAAATGGTATATCCCACTTGTGACTTTTATAAAAATAAACATCACCTAGAAGAATGTCTTGATTTGTATGCATCCATTACCAAAGAACAAAATGAGCAAGGTGTTAGTTTGATTCATGTTGTAAAAACTCAAAGTGCCTAGTGGAGACTGCACTCTACCACTCTAACTAGACCTAAGGAATATATTAATACATAGACTAGCTCTCATTCCCAAGAAATTTCAAATCCATTTACTAAAAAGGTTCAACATGAAGAACTTTTTTCATAGCACTATTCATATTATTAGTGATATAAATACATGTTTCATGACATAATGGCCTTGGTGTAGGAGATATAGGGTGAAATTGAGTTATTTAAGGACAAGGATGCTATCATTCATGCCAAAATTCAAAATGTAATAGTAGTCATGGATGTGGGGCATGATGAATTTTATGATATATGTAAGCCAATATTTAGTGAATTTATCATCCCCCTCATGAAGAGTTGGTTATAGAAACAAATGATATAGTCCTTAGAGGATCATAATTTCAACCATGTGTCCATTGATGGCTAGATCATTTGAGATATCATGGTGGACACTAGCATATAGGTTTATGTTTTTACTAAATATGTTTAGATAAAAATGGGGAGCCCCACTTTACAACCCTTTCCACATGTATTTTTCATGTTCAACAATACTCACATAATACCCATAGGTGTTCTTAAGGATGCCACCATCAATGTCTTAGGTGTCAAACTCAAGGGTGATTTAAAGTTAAACAAGCTTGATGAAGCTCTTGACTTACCATATATTTTGGGTCAACCTTAGTGCTATACAAAAAATGACAACTTACATTTCAAGAAGAAGTATATCATCTTTGAGAATGACACCTAATGCATATTCATACCTTTAAACAATGACCAAGGACCCATTTTATGGAACTTGTTGATGTTGATAAGGATGTTAATACAATTTATAACACTACTTCTTAAGGAATTGAGATTATGGATCCTACACCTGATGGCATATTATGTTGGGATGATGTGCAATATATTTCTAACATTACTAGTGTCAATTGTGACCAATGGGATCAAGGTTCATATGATCTATCAAAGCACATTTATGGTGTTTTATAAAGCTACCTAAGTTCACCTCTAAAGCTTAATCTATGCCACAAAAATATTCACCTCATTAGTGGATGCTTGATGGCCAAACCACCCTTATATTTTAATCAAAATCCTAGGTTTCATGGACATATAGAGGTCTAGTAATACTTATAGTAGTTAGAGGTTTATTATGTTAATGAGGATGAAAGGTTATACACAATCACCTTTCTATTTCAAGGGATAGTTGTTCGATGGTGGTCTACTTATCAGTACTAATTGGACACATGAAATTAAGTACATTCAACCATATATAATCACTTCCACCATGATAGCCATGTTCATTCCAACCTAATTTATAGTGGTATTAATTCACTAGAACAACATATAACTTAATGTGAAAGACTTTGAAGCACTAATGAAACATTTTTACCATAACTATTATGGGTTCATACATTCTATGGTACCTTGGGAATTTAGGCTAGGGTGTGTTATAGTCACCAAGAAAAACATAGAGACATGAATACCTATAAGTGTATTAAACACATTCTAATTATCACCTTTGCATTTTTTTTTAGCATGAATAGATTTGAATTCATCTTTACAAGTGATCCATCAGATAGTTATGGGTGATAAGGTAACAGCTGAAAACTACATATGGAAAATTCATGGTGTCATTAAGGACAATCTAGATATCATTCAAGAACATAATACTCTAATGATGGTTTTATTTTATTTTAACACTCAACCAAACCATGCACATAGGGAACAGATCCAGAAGGGCAAACAAAAGGTTGTATACCAACTTGATGAGGGTATTAGTTCTGATTAACCAAAACCATAATTTCACCACTTAAATATACATATGGATTATATGTAATATCATGTCATAGATACAATATAGTTCAAGCAGAAACTAGTTTCTATGCCAATTCAAATGATTGATTAGAACATTAGAATGGATAATTCAACTAAACTCACCATTATGGGAAATTACTAGTTTGATGTTGAGATAACCAAAATCTTTGAACTATTACATGAATACCAAGATGTTTTCCCATGAAACTAAATGTAAATGAATGGAGTGTATCTATATTTGTAAAATATTCACATCAAGTTAATTGAGGGAACTTGATCATAAATGACCATATCAGATGAACATAAATCTATACACCTAGTTTAAAGAGGAAATTGATAGCATGTTGTGCGTTATAGTTATAACTCACATTGATGAGTATAAATGGGCTATTTTAATGGTGTTCATAATTAATAATTATAGTTTTATTTAAATTTACATGGATTATAGGTTGCTTATTGTGATGTGTAATAGACCCTTTCTCGATGCCTTTCATAGAGGAAATTCAAGAAGGTGTTTTTAGGTGCAAGATCTACACCTTCACTAATGGATTTTTTGACTATCACCAAGTCCAAATTACTAATGAAGATAAGGAAAATATCACTTTTACAATTGAATGTGGTTTATTTTCATGCACTTTTATGCCCTTTGGCATAAATAATATACCAAAAGTATTTATCATGCATCATAGTGGAAGCATTCAATGATTTTATTCATAAGTTCCTTCAAGTATACTCATATGAATGGACCATGTATGGTTTAGTGTAGGAGAATTGTGATAAATTATACCTCATGCTTGAGCACTGACACAAACTTTAGATTTCCTTGAATCTTAACAAATTCATCTTTGCCACATCTTTTGAGATCTTGTTAGGGCACATCACTTTTTTGGATAGATTACTGGTAGACCCAACCAAGATTGTAGTTATTTCCCAACTCCCACATAAAACCACTCATCTCAAAGTCCTTACATTTTTAGGTCACATGGGGTACTATTAGAAGTTCATTCAAGGTTATGCCAACATAGCAACACTATTGGATGAAATACTCAAGCACAATGGCATATTATTATGGATGGCTCAACATCAATAAACATTCAAGACCTTGAAAGAGAAACTAGTTACTACACTCATTCTCTAGTTCTCAAACTAGAACCAACCATTTCATGTGCATGTCAACACTTTAAGCATGGTATTTAGTGTTATCCTGCATAACCTAGTGATGGAAACCTTGATCATCCTATTTATTTTTCTAGTTGAAATCTCATAATAGTAGAATGGAAATACTCTACAACCGATCATGTGGCCTTATCTATGGTCTTTACAATTCAAAAGATTCACCAATACATTTTGTCAACCCCATTTATATTCTATATGAATCGTGAAGTACTCAAGTATTTTATCAATAAGCCCATATGGCATGTATGCATTTGTCGATGGATTTTTATTTTTTAGGAATTTCATTTCTTTATGGTCATAAAATAGTCAAAGTTATTTTTAGAACAAACCATCTCTCACATATTCAATATGGTGAACCAACACATTCCATAGAGGATGATTTACCTAATGTACAACTCTTTCAAGTCACGTACATGGCCAAATAATTAGAGGAACATTTGTATTTTCTTACAAGAGGCTTAGCATCAGATCACCTTAGCACTTAAGAGAAAAATCAATAGTTGTACATATTACCCCTTTCCATTTTATTAGTGAATAACTTTACAAACTTGGCTAGGATGAAGTGTTATACAGGTGTATCCTACATCATGAGTATATGAAAGTCCTTTAGGAGGTTTGTGAGGGTGTTGTAGGCATACATTATGCTGGTAATGTAATAACACATAAGGTGTCACTAGCAGGACTATGATGGCTATCCTTATTGAAATATACCAAAGATTATATGTTCAAATGTGATATTTATCAATAAGTAGGTAAACCAAACTAATGAGATGCTATGCTTATTCATCCAGTGATTTCACATGAACCATTTGAGAAATGGGTTATTAATTTTGTTAGACCCATTCAACCTACTACAAGAGAAACTAGCATGTGCTACATCATTATTACCATAGATTAACTCACATGGGGTGAAGCATCACCCACACGTGACTATAGTACTATGATCATCATTCAATTTCTATGGGAAAATATCATCACTAGGTATAGATGTCCATTAAGCTTAACAAGTGATCATGATACTCACTTCCTCAATGAAACCATGCACATCCTCTTGAATGAGTTCATTATTATGTAAAATAAGACCATTCCATACCACCCTCAACATAATGGTATAGATGAATCCTTCAATAAAATCCTATGTAATACACTGACCAATATTTGCAACATCAGTCATACTTATTTATATGATCAAGTTTTTATAGTCGTATGGGTGTGTCAGACCAAATACAAAAGGTTGAATAAGATTACTCTTTTTAATCTCATCTTTGGCACTAAATCAATCTTACCAATAGATTTCATTATATCCTCAATATGTATTGTGCATGTTGGTTGATTGGGTGATTAATAATCTTTCAAAGTACGTTTGGGCACTCTACTTCAGTTGGATGAAACATGCTTTATCATGCATTGGAATTAATAACACATAAGGTGTCACTAGCAGGACTATGATGGCTATCCTTATTGAAATATACCAAAGATTATATGTTCAAATGTGATATTTATCAATAAGTAGGTAAACCAAACTAATGAGATGCTATGCTTATTCATTATTACCATAGATTAACTCACATGGGGTGAAGCATCACCCACACGTGACTATAGTACTATGATCATCATTCAATTTCTATGGGAAAATATCATCACTAGGTATAGATGTCCATTAAGCTTAACAAGTGATCATGATACTCACTTCCTCAATGAAACCATGCACATCCTCTTGAATGAGTTCATTATTATGTAAAATAAGACCATTCCATACCACCCTCAACATAATGGTATAGATGAATCCTTCAATAAAATCCTATGTAATACACTGACCAATATTTGCAACATCAGTCATACTTATTTATATGATCAAGTTTTTATAGTCGTATGGGTGTGTCAGACCAAATACAAAAGGTTGAATAAGATTACTCTTTTTAATCTCATCTTTGGCACTAAATCAATCTTACCAATAGATTTCATTATATCCTCAATACGTATTGTGCATGTTGGTTGATTGGGTGATTAATAATCTTTCAAAGTACGTTTGGGCACTCTACTTCAGTTGGATGAAACATGCTTTATCATGCATTAGAATTAATGATTTTATAAGTAGAAACAAAAATCTCAGCATGATCAACATATTGAAACTAAGGGTTTTCATTCAAGTATGCATGTCTTGGTCTATTATTCTAAGTTCACACACCACTCAAGTAAACTCTAGATACACTAGGATGGTCCATTTATTATTCATGTTATCTTTCTAATAGGTGATTACAAACCAAAGAGGTTAGATGGATAATTCCTAGTAGGCCATTTCAATGATAGTGGGATTTGTACATACCATTCTATGTAGTTATTCCATTTAAACAATAAGGATTTAAACACTAAGTCTAGAATTTTTTTTCATTTTAAAATAAATGTCACATTAGTTTCACACCTTTTTTAACTACTTTGACACTTTTTTATAATTTTTTTTATCTTTATCTTTTTCTTTCTTGACATTATGATATGGCGTGCATGACCACACACACATTTTAAATGCGGGGTGGGTTCTAAGAATGGATATACTAATTAAGTGGAAAAAGCATGAAAGAGGAGGCATGCAAAGGAAAAATTCAAGATGAAGTGCATATAGGGGGCATGTGAAATAAATAATGGAAAAACCATGTGTGATCTTAGAGTGCAAAAGATAATATGGCATGAATAATAAGGCATGGAAGAGTTATGCACAAGGGATAGTATGAGGCATGAAAAAGGTGACACATGACCTAGGTAAGAGGAACAAAAATTGAAAAATAAATGTCATTACAAGATGTGTTAAAATAGGAAAAGGATAGCCCCAAGGGTTAGCTTGAGTGGATATGATCAATGACTTCAATCCCCTAGGTCTCCATTTCAATTCCTATCAGACACCCTATGATGTGTCATGGTTTAGGTGAAGACACTAGCCCAAGGAACTAGGATTTCATCTTTTGTTAATAGAGGGTCCTCTTTCAATCCTCAAATATAAAAAAAAAAATAGGAAAAGGTAGTTCCCACCATGGGAATGAAAATTTTGAACTATTACATAGCTAGCATTCATTATGGGGAAGGGACAATACCTTTTGGAGGAAGGACGGGATGTCTAATTTATTAATGATAGAGTGGTATAAAAGGAACATATGCCAAATGGAAATCAATACATGACATTTGGATCATTAATTATTAAAGTGATAGATGGAAGTATGGTGAAATTTAATGCAACATGGTGGAGTTAATGAAAAAATCATGATATCCTATAAAACTCCATAAGGCTACTCAATTCTATTTCTTAATATTGAATAATTGAAGAATTATAGAGTTTAAACAAGAAAAAACTAGTGATAAAGAGAGTGATTATGTAATTCAACCATTTACAAAAAAATATAGAGATTGAAGTAAAAATAATTCAAGGAGATGAAAGTATAAATGCATCCACACAAGCATAAAATATAAGTTACAAGTTGTAGGTGATATGTATGACATTGGATAAGGGTGAATCATAGAGATAAATAAATCTATATCTAGGAAAGAGGACTCAATATGTATTCATTTAAAAAAGTTGGTCGGACATGTTTTAACCTTAGGGGAGATCAATTGGTAATGTAGGTGAATAAAAAGTATAATAAGAATATAGAATCATTACCATCCATTCCTGAAGTTAAAGAGTTCAAGGGTATAGAATGAGATCCTATGCTTATTAATGAAAAATGAGGTCCCATGTTCATTCAAAAAGAAATTTCTAGTGATTTTAGTGCACTGGTTGAGGACTCAATAAGATTGAGGGAAGGGAACCCCATTAGACTAACACCATAAATGTTGTGCATAAGGAAAAAGGCCAATGCACCACCATCTCCTCCCCCTATTCTAATTAAGTAGATGTAATACCCAGATATGGTATTACACACATATGATTGGGAGTGTAATGTTTCCACTTGTTAGTTCCTAGACTATAATCATCATCATCCTAAAAATGAGCTCAACTTGAAAAAAGACTACTAGGTGGAGCACTAGAACACCTAGAATGAGATCACCGATGATCTCATGGTCTAAAACTTATTCAAATATGTGGGAGTGATCCAACTCTTATATATACTATATTTTTGTAAATTGTAGTAGGCAGTTTGATTCTTAATCATGTGCATTCATGAAAACTTTCTAAACTATGTTGGGCATACAATGAGGATCACTCGTGAATGAATCCAAAAATAACTAGGTTTTTTTGTATATGATCTCAACACATATCTATAATATCAAGCAATAAAAGATACAATGGTAGTGGTTCTAAAATATAATAAAAAGGACATATTATGTAAATTACTATCTTGAAAGATCTGATAATTCAAGTAGATACATGCTTGGCCATGACCAACCTAGGAGGTGTGTAGGTGGAAGGAGGTGGATATATCACATTTCTATGTGTCTATCCAATTTCCAAGGGAGCAAAGTATAATTACTCCCTATATTTTGCAGAGAAGATTGAGAAAGATACAAAGAAGGCACATCATCTACCCAGCCACAAGTTTATTTGGGGTGTAATTTTTCTACTTCTATTCTTTTATGATATTGGAATCTTAGAATACTCACACAAAGAGCTAAAGTGTGTTTTCCCATTAAAACATAAGTCCCCCACTAAATGGTTCAAGTAATTCACTTGTCTCAGTGCCATCACACCCTCCTATAAAGACAATAGCAAGGATTGGTTTGATGGTATGAAGGTGGAATTTGGAAATGAATGGTGTGTACCCAAAGAGTTTCCCATGTAGATGTGATCTTATTCTCAATTTAATGTCAATAAAAACTATTATCTTTCATGAATTTATATGGCAACCAAAAACAACTTATCAAGATGGATTAAATTTCCCTATGATTGCATTGCTAGGTACTTCATGGATTTATCAAATCACATTATAGATGCATTCCCTATGAATATTGATGAAGACAAGATTGAAATTGAGACCAATACTCTTTGTAATCTTTATCTCTATCTAGGGAGGCATGCACATGTGGAGAAAAATTAACTTGATAGGACTAACCTAAATCCCTATAGGATAATTGTATAAGTAAAATCTAGGTAATCTTCTATATGCTTGAGATACCAAAAAAGATAACAGGAGGCTAAGAGGTAGAGAAGGAACAACTTACCCCCTAACCAAAGGTACGCATGGAGTTGAGGGCACAAGAAAAAGAGAAAAGGATAAGACCTAAGGCTACCAACTCTAGTAGGATGAAGGACCAACTTAGGATCATCTCAAAATACCAATGGTATGCCTCACCAATACCAAGGACCTATGGGTTACCTATAAAACAAGAAGACATAATTGGTTTTTATCTAGCTACTCAAGAAGAATACAAATGATAAATGTAAACCCAATCACTAAAAAAAGGTGAGGAGCTTCTAGAAGGATAGAAGGATGGATGCAAATATATCTACTCAAGTGGATCCTAAATAAGACTCACCCTAAGTGGTAATTCCAGACATAGGTGAGGCATATCTAGAAGTGTATCCTATCAAGGAACCCAGTTCTTATCTAAGGGAGGAGCAGCCCCATGAGCTAGGTGAATATTAAATTATTTCATTTTATGAGTAAAATCTTATGGCCAAAATAATAAGTGGACATTGAAATTATAACATTAGAAGCATATAAGGGAGAAGGCCTAGTAGAGAGGACCTTTGCATCAGTTCTAGAAAGCAATTGGAAAAGAGTCATGAAATCAATAATTTAGAGCATGACTCCAAAAATGTAAATAAACTGAAGCATGAAGTGGAGCAATAGAAAAAACTAAATCAAGAACCTCCCATTTATGATGCATTACAATAAGACATGCCAGACAAGCATTTGTTTATGTGGAAATTTTCCTTGAACATAAGTCCACATAATAAACTTGACATCAGATGTCCTTTGAGATGAAAGTATATCATGATGAAGAATGGTTTTAACTTCTAGAGGATATTATTAACATTATCCCATAAGTGGCAGGTGGAAATTATATCTTAGATCTTAGATAGGAGAAAATTTATAGCATATTGATTGCCTCACTAGTAATAGGAACTCTATCTACAAGCACTAGTTTATTTATATTTTTTTTGGCAAAGGCCCTATGTCCTAATCTGAACTACTTATATAATACTTGGTGCTTGAGTTATTCAATTTATTCTTCAAACTTTTGCTATGTTTCATGTTCCTCTGTACATAGTTGCATGACCCCCTAATGTTTGGCATGGATCTGGATCGCATTATGGTTGTTAAGAAAGTTTTTCCTAGGAATGTCTAGGGCAAACTGGATAAGTGTTTCACCATCTTGTGTTATAGATAAAATCATGGGACTTATCTAGAGCATGTTTGGAACACCTGCCACTTATGGGATAATGTTAATACTATCCTCTAGAAGTTATAGCATAGAAGAAAATTTTGGTATTAGATAATTTTTCTTGAGGCCATAGAGGTTTACTATGAATTTTGAATAAAATTATTGCCACCATTCCCATCGTTGATGGGATTTTTGTCAATTTGGCATGGCCAAGTAAAATTTTGGAAGAACAATATTGTTTGAGTAACAACAGTGCTAGTAATTGGCTAAATATGACTTGAGCATCAAGAACATGGCCCGATACACAAAATGTTTCCAGATGTCAAATAACTAGAAGCACAAATAAATGCCCATCAACATCAGCTAAATTTTAGTTTCTCAACACTATGAAGACAATTTTTGATAGAGGTTGGGGACCTTGAGGATGTTTACAAATTTGAAAGTGCTAATCTTGATAATTTGACAACTCAAATTGATACTTTTTTCAAGTATCCCAAGGAGTTAAATAAATAAGTTATTACTTATATCTTCAAACATCCCTCAACTAGGTGAAGAGCTTAAGTGCAAATTCAAAGGTGTAGTTCTCACATTTTTATCCACTAAGGAAACTGCTACATAATCTAGGATGGACTATCAATTTAGTATGGGGTGATGCTGGACACCAAAATTTGTAATAATTATATTCTAGGTATTTTTAATACATGAACAAAAAATAACAAAAGCACAAGATCAATCACATAATATCATGATGCAAAAAATAGAAACATAAGGGGAAGACATGGAAGACCTTAGAACAGAAGTGTGAATCATGAAAATAAGGACATAAAGAATGTGTAGAAGATGTAGAAACTAAACAAGCATAAGAATAAGACAAGAGTGTGAGGAGTGGAGGTAGTTACAAAGCAGTTCATGGAAGTATTAGATATTAATGAGAGTACAAATATAGAACTAGTCTATAAAATAAGAGGAACACGAACATGAATAACTAACATAGATAGGGTATATTATGGATGTTGGTCCTGATTCAAAAGGAACTTAATTGTAATGGATCTATGTGAATTCTTTCTTTCAAATATTAATTGGATTATCATAACTTGTGTATTAATTTTTTAACCTAAAAAGGGGGTTACTTACATATAAATATCCCATTGGATTTGTTTAGAAGGGATTCTTGTTCTGTAGTAGTTGTTGATGTTGAATATAGTTGTGTTGTTACTGTTAAGGTAGATATATAGAGAGCATATACTAAATTATTTACCTATGTAATCCTATTAATTTGATTAATGAAACTAACATCTATGAACCTCAATTTGATGAATCTATTTAGTGTTAAATTTGCTTTATGATACTAGCGATATGTAATGTATAAATACCTTGAATGGCTGACTTTAGACGAAAGCTAGTAGAAATAATGACTAAACACAGTAACTCAAGGACCTAAGTATGAATTTCATAATATCCATCATGTGATAAAACTGATGAGGATTTGTCCAAGTTACGTGCCTTGAATGAGCACATGAAGTTACTCTTTGCATGATATACTAGCCTAAAATCTCAAGGGCATATTATTTCTATTAGGCATGAAACTAATAGTTATTTGAAGTTAATGAAAAAGACCCAATAAATCATGTTCTCCACATTGATTCAATATATGGTACTTATATCAGTTCCTAGATTTAGTGGGGCCATGCTTTGGAAGCATGTTCTCTAAACCTATTCAATATTCAACATCTCTAGATTATAATGGGGGCATGTTTTGGAAACATGTCCTCCACATTGGTACTTATATCAATCTTTTATTTATCCACAGATGATGGGGAAATGATTTTTAATCATCTTCCACACTTACACAGTTATCTAATTTGGCCAAAACACATAGATATATGATTTAGATTCATAGTTGTGGTAGAATTTTATACATTGGTACTATTGTATACATAGTTTTAACAAGAGACATATCTAAGGTACATATTTTATGCAATATGTTCCTAATATTTCAAAATAAAATTTAGTTATAGATTTAAAAATTCTTTTATCGACTGTTACTATATCAAGGACTTTTTTGTATTGATACCCCATAGAATTTTACATACTTTTATTGAGATAATATACTATAATAGTTGGTTCACCTTTTCAATATGATTGAGGTTGTAAACACCAAAAATCCACAAAATAGTGATTCTAAATGTCAAATTTACCCCTAGACCCCCTACAACCCCTTTTTAGACCATCTAACACCTCTCAGGCCTAACCCACCTACCTGCACCCTATTTCTCCAAATGGGGTAAACTTGATAATAAATCCCCCTTTCCCTCTAGACCCTAACCACCGATGGTTAACTTAACCATTCGATGTTCACCTTGACCATTGACATTTAGCTTAGCTATCAATATTCACCTTAACTATCGATGGTCAAGATCCACCATCTCAATGAAGCATGCAAACTACTACCTTAGCTTTTCTGAATATAACTTTCTCTAAATCATGTTGTGAGACTTTTACATGCATTAATTATATTTATAAGCCCTAGTTACACCTTCACTTCCACCTCTTAATTGTGCCTATAAGAAAGAGAGGCCTAAGAGGTCTAATACATTTGCAATTATTATCAAGAACTCGGGTACTTAGAGTCCCCTTTTACAGGTCAATCAAGCACTTCAACAATATAGAAATCATACCAGTGTCATCTACATCATCAAGACATTCCATTAATATGTGACTTGCTATCACCTCTCAAATAAGATTTTAGGCACTATTACTCTATTCAAATCAAGCTAGATCCTACCTATAGGCCAACTATGCCAACTACTCATCCAACCCACTTTTGGTAAGACAAGCCCTTATTTATTACTATTCATGTGCTTTATTTCCATTTTATAATTAATTTAGTCTTTGGCCACCCCCAAAAATTCATTTGTGAATCCCATCAATTTATTATTGATCAAACCCATTTTGGGCATATTCAACTGTTTATAGTCAGCATAACCATTGATAGTTAGGTATAACCACTGGCGGTCAACCCAACCATCGACAGTCACCTATGGCAAAAAAACTAGTAAGTTTCCTTGACCCACTTACACTTATCAAAATCTATTTTTTTGAGTTTTTGATTGTTCACAGACCCCTATCAGACCTTCTGAGCCATACCTTGACCCATTAACACTATCACTAATTATTTTATCACTAATTTGATAATTATAGCATATCTCTTTATAAAGAAATTATTGTTATCAGTTTCAATACCTTTTGATTATTGATGCAAGCACTTTCTTTTTATTTTTTAAACTTCATTATTTTAAAATGGTGGATTGATAGCCCCTAAGGAAGTTCTCACTTCTAGGTTCTAGATAACACTAGGCAATGCAACCAACTACTTGTCTAACCAACCAATTTGATTTAGTTATTTTGTACATGCAAGTCATACTCCCAAGCCAAAGAGGATCTCTCCATAATATTTTGACATAATGTGCATACTTTTTATTAGGTATTCCTACCACAACCTATATTTCTAATTTTATTACCTTTTTTTTAATAATAGAAAAATTTCAGTGAAATAATGGTCAAAAAATCACTCAATTCTACCAAGTTTTTAGGTTGGAATTGATCATCCAACATCACCAAGTTATAAGTATCATTGGGTTATATGGTTGAGTTAATCTCAACTACCAGGTGGTAACTCATTTTTTATCCAAATTTAGGGGCATGTTCTTTCTAATTTCTCCCTATCTATCTCCTTGAATATATGCACTTTAAATATTTATCTATATTTTTCCTAATCTTAGTTTTAGATCCTTACAATGAGATATATTTTTACAAACAACTTGTCAATAATAAATATAGCTACATCAACACATATGTGTACTCTTAAACCTTGCTCTTTCAATTTCAATCTATTTTAAGTACTTTCAACTTAGATTATATGCACTAATTTTATACTATAACATGCTCTTGGTTGCAAGTCAGTCACTATAAAATCACTCAAGTTGGGTACATGCAAAGGTAAGGTATGCATACACACCTAGGTATGCATTCATTTCCTTTAAACTAGTAATTTCAATACTAGATTAAAGGGGAAAACATAGATGATATTTTATGATTATTTAAAACATCAGTCTTGTACACTTGGTAAACTCATACCTTGGTTATTCCTCTCATTTATTTGCCTTTCCAACTTCCATATGTCCTACATATACTCTATCTTTGTGTTACTTAGCCTATATCATTTAGTCTAAGCAGTCCTATGTTGATGACCTAGCTCTTCTATCTTTCCCAATATCCTTAAAATCTAATTATCTTCCATATCTACATGTTTAGAACTTATACCTACTTTCTTTCTCTATGGATGCTAATATCTAGGATAGATAGTAATGTCGATGTTACTATCATGTCCTAACGCAAGTGTCTAGTAACCTAAATTCATCCAATTTTAAAATGAAATGTATCCTAATGGTCAGCTAAAGTGATTTTATGTAAGTTATTAATCCAAAAGGATTGATATAAATACAAAATAAACCCTCATTCATTCCTCACCTATGAACACCTAGAAAAAGACCAAAAAGACCAAGGCAACTTATCAAAGGCACTATATCAAGCATTCAATTGAACAAAGCTTCCATATTTTCATACTAATCATAGGTACATCACATCTAAAGACTTAAAATAGTAAACGATAATTTGATTTTATAAGTTAAAATATAGGTCATTATTTTACTCAATTTACACATATTGAATGATTCACACACAATTTAATATGTAGGGGAGAAATACATGGGTCTGAGTCCCTCTTATGAGTATTATCTATGTAGGAAGTACCTAATTATAGTGGGGTCTTTGGGGTAACTCGATACCACATACCCACTACCCCATTTTCCCCCAAGGTCGCATTGAAGGTGGAGAATTATGGTTTTGCCATTTCATAAAGAGTGATTATCCATGACCTAGATATAAATACACCAAAGTGAAGGTAAAGAAAAACCCAAAATAATATAGGTGGTCACATCTTGTTTAATCATATATTTCATATAGGACACTAACATTGAACCTAGATAATAACATCAATATAATTATCCTAAGTTAACATTACTATCTAGAGAGCTAAAATTACTATAGACAAAATATTACGTATGTTATAAATATCCTTCCATCATAATTTTTACCTATTTTAGATCCATAATTCATTAACATCAGACAAGATAAGTAAATCACTTCTTTATCATTTCAATATCTATCATAGTTGTAATTTTCATGTTTAGACTATCTTAGCATAATAAATTTAGTGTATTCTTATATTTTACTTTAACATCTAATTGACATGCTATAGATATAATTATCATCCATGTGTGATTTCATTTACATATACCCCTTTAACCCTAAATAACATTAATCTATATTTTAAGGGTTGAACAATTACATATTGTATTGGCTAGCGGTAATACAACTATGTGTTATGTGTTAGATACTTCAGTACTTTGTCTACTCTATTTATACCTTAAAAACTACATATTTTAAATTATTGTTAAAATGTTTATATATTCAACTAAACCAACCAACATGAATAGTATAATTCTTATTTTCATGCATGTACAACTAAATCAACCAACTCGACTTAGTATGCTATTAGCACTCTATATTTTTCGATCTATATAACTAAGTCACCCAACTCAGCTTAATAGTATTATAACATTCTATCTTTTCATTCCTTTATAACCAAGTTGGCTAGCTCGACTTAATAGGTTTTTCACAAATCTCTACATTTTCCCAACTATACAACTAATTCAAAATGTTGAATTAGTAGGCTTTTAAAAAACTATGTATTTTTAGCCTATATAACTAAGTTGACCATCTTGACTTAGTAAGATTTTAAAACTCCTTATTTTCCTATTTATACAACTAAATCAACCATCTTGACTCAGTATGCTTTTAACCAATATGTATTTTCTTAGATGTACAACTAAGTGGACTAGCTCAACTTAGTAGGCTTTCAAAAAACTCTATACTTTTACACTTATACAACTAAGCTAATTAGATTAACTTAGTGGGCTTTTAAAAACCTTATATAATCATGCATGTAAAAATAATCTGATGAAATTAACTTAGTAAAAATTTAGAAATATTATTCTATCCACCTAACTAATTTGACCAACTTGACCTAATAGGTTTATATCTTTTTACTTCTATCTTCATCTTGCACCATGCAGTAAATTTTTATTGAAAGTGAAATTCAAACTCAAAATGATAATATGACTTTAATTAAACATCCTAATAATCCTCATTATTGTCTTCCCTATAATTCCATAGAAAATCCACATGTCATTAATGTCTATGTGGTTACTATAACCAAAAACTATGGGTCACCTCCCAAAACTTTGGATACAGTTAACTATCCTCCAAAAATGCCTATTATTGATGATGAGAGTGGTATTTAATACATTATTTAAATGCCATTCATAATAAAATAAAACCCCAAATATTAAGCAAAATACTCCATGATCATCTACAATATCATAGTAGGACCTTGCCTTGAGTGTCCACCTTCACCTATGCATAACTTATCTACAAGCCTTAGGGAAAATCACCCTTTGACTTCTTCCATGACTTTTTTATTCTTCAATACCCACTTATTCTTTCATTCCCTTGACTTTATCTATTAATTATTCTTCTACCTTACTTAGTATCTCAACTACTATGGCTAGGATTTCCTCAAGTAGGCCAACTTAAAGTTCCCATATTCATACTAAAGTCAATACTACCTCCAGTGCATCTCAAGTCACTTCTACTTGTCAAGCCATTATCAACACTAATAAAATTTTATTACAAGACATGAACCAAATTAATATTTTTCACACTAATACTACAAATCAAATGATACAAATGCAAAACCAAATTTTGTAATTATAAAATTATAAAATTATCCTCAACCCACTCAATAGGGAGTGTAAAATTCTAATTCACCCCCCCCCCCCCCAACACCTTATAAATGCACAAGATAACCTTATACCTCAACCTCCACTTATTAACAAAACTATCAAACATTTACAAAATGAACCCTTGATACCTCAAATTGTAAACATCAACATAGTTGGTATTGTTCTTAATATCACTTATAATGGATCCAATGATCCTATTTTGCATTTTAAAAATTTATAAACTTGTATAAACATTGGATTAAGCTCAATAAATTTACCACCACTAAGCTCTTAGCTTAAAACCTTGCAAGTGATGCTTTGGATTGGTATAATCAACTCAAATCCCACATTATATCTAGTTTAGAATATTTAGTTAATGCATTGGTATAATAATTTAAAACTAATGAACTTCTTAAAAATATATTAGCTCACTTAATCAATTGTAAAAAAATAGAATCTAAAACAACACAAGTGTTTATTAAATGATGGAAAGCCTTGCCCAATAAAGCTGAACATAACATGTTAGAAGACAACCTCTTCCACTTATTCACTAATGCTATTCATCCTAAATTTTAATATCATGTTAGTAACCTTTATCCCAATTCTGTGGAATAACCCCTTGACCAAGACAAACTCAATATTTTCTCATAATATAATTTGAGCCTTCCCATCCTTCTATTGGTTCTTGAATGTTTATGAAATCTAAAAACTGGCATGCTACTAATGATGGTGTTATGGATAACTATTATTCTATTCATACTATTTATGCTATTAGTTCAAGTGGTTCTAATGATGTTAGTATTTCATAACCACTTTCAACCAAACCCTTACCATAACCCAATTTTAGATTTTCCCAAGTAAATAATGTGTATTCTCACAAACTTCTTTCCATGGTAGAAATTTAAAAGAATCTTCCTAGGCCTTCACCATGAGATCTTGACCCTAATCACCCTACCAAAAATTAGTATAATCCTCATAATGTTATAATTTTATCATTCAAGTTGGGGTCATTCTCAGGAAACTTGTCGTTGATTACAAAACTTTGCTCTTGAACATATTATTTTTCTTGATTTTGACCATGAAACCCTAATTTGTGAGTGTCAACAAGCCTATAAAGCAATATACAAGGTTAAATAAACCAAAACTAAATATGGTTCCCTCAACCAATATAAAACTCTTCTCATAATTATTTTACTCAAGACATCCCATTCTCAATTTGTTGAATAGGGACCCAATGTAGTCTAAAAACCCTATGTCTATTTTGAAAATACTTTATCATTGACATTTGTATACACACCTAACTAAGCTTAAATTTTTTTACAAGTCCTTTTTATACATGTGGATGATTTTAATTATGTGTTGATCATGTATAAATTCAATTAGTAGTTCCTCATTATCTAGGTTTTTACTCTATGATTTATTCCAACTAGTGTATTAATTGTCTTCTAGTAGTTTTACTTTTATACATGTTTTTCAAATATGCACATGAACTACACAACTAAAATCCTATGTTTTAGATTTCATGTATTTTACACTTCATGAATTGTGAATTTCATGTATTTTGATAATTCAAAACTTTTTCTCATTAGAAACTTTGTCTTTGTAACTTTTGTCATCAAAGTTTTTTATCGAAATGTGTGTTCGTTATAAGTTTTGATCTTAGAGCTTTTGTTCATTTCGACATATATCACTAGTGACCTTCAACATCTCCTAATTTTTGAATATTTTAAAATTTTTGCTTGCATATATTTTTTCCTTCACATATTATACTCTTTGAAAACTATGTTCGAAAACTTTATCTTCACAAGATGTGTTTGTAACTCTTGGTTTTTCAATTCATGTACTTTGGCAATTTTGTTTTGTGCATCTTTTTTGTTCTAATATCCCCAAATAGGATTGAAATACTTAAATTTAGATTTTTACTAAATCTTATTTACTAGAAGCTATATCATTTTTTTCACCAATTTTTCATGAACTTATTAAAATAAATTAAATATAACAAATTTCTAATTTCAAATACTAAATTCTTGGTTTATATCTTATACAAATATTTTGATTAAGAATAGTCAAATAATCAAAGTGAAACAAAAGTGTAACTCCTAAATGAAGTTAACATAATAGCCATCAAGGGCTTTCATCTTTGAGTCTAATTACAAATGAGGGTTTTCATCCTCAAATGCATTATCAGAGTTACTATCCAAATATGAATATTTAGTGAATAAAATTTGATCATGCTCTTTATCCACAAACTATCCATCATAAGTACCGTTCAAGTGGATTTTCCCAAATGGTGACTTCCCAAGGAGTGGAATCCATTTAAAATTCACATGGGATGAATTTAATTTAATTTTGTTCCTTTATTTTTGTTCCCCATTCATGAGGGACAACTTTATCCTTTGCACTTTATTTATTTCTAAAAAGAGATATTACAATCCTCCCTTCCCAAAGTTGCTTGTCCTCAAGTAATTTTAAGTTGGGATGCTCTAAAATGGTCACTCCTTCCTAGGTGGAATACTCAATAGGTAAATATTTCCAATAGATCAATAATTCTTTGATGTTTATGTTTCATAACCTATTCTCATAGACCTCTAGGATAGCTTCTAGTATTAACATCAACTTTCCCTCTTCATCTAATGGAGGTAGATCCATAAAAGTAATAATATGTTGTCTAAGTTCCCTTTTTAGGCACAAAACATGTAAAACATTATGTATTCAACTACATCCTAATAATTTTAATTCATAATCAACCTCTCCACTCTCCTCATGACTTTATATGGGCCAAAGAATCATGGCTTGAGTTTTTTAGCTCTAATTTGCTTGATATAGGATTGTTTGTATGGATGTAATCAGAAATATAAAATGGATCCCACTTTAAATTATGTTTCTATTATATGATGATATGCATACAATTTTTTTTGATTCTATACTTGTTAAAGATTATCCTTGAGATCTCTAAAGATATCTTGACTTTGTTAGATCAAATACTTAGCTCTTGGAACTCTACTATCTAAAACGATGAATCCACAAAGGAATTTACATCATGCCCATATAAATATTTGAAAGTGTCATTATAATTGACATGTGATAAGAGATATTATAGAATAATTTTCCTAAATACATCCATTTGATCCATGCATTTTTGTTGTTATGAGATAATTTCTTAGGTACCCTTCAATCCACCTATTTACTTATTCTATTTTACCATCTATTTGAGGATGATAACTTGTATTTGGGGTCAATTCAGTGCCTTTCAGATGAAAAAGTTATTTTTAAAATGAAATCATAAATCTATTATGTCTATCACTAACAATGTTTGTTGGTAGCCCATGTAACTTAAATATTTCTCTAAGAAACATTCTAGCTATAAAAGGGGCATCATACTTAGTGGGAAGAAAAAATAAATGAGCATACTTTTTCAAACAGTCAATAAATACAAAGAGGCAACTCTTTCCTTAAACCACAAGTAGCCTAGTAACAAAATCTATTGAAATACCTTCCCATTTTTAATTAGGAATGGAAAATGGTTACAACAATCCTGCTAGAAATTTATTTTCTATCTTATTTTATTGTAAATTAAGACACTCCTAAATGTAATTGAAAACTTGACATTTAATCCCTTTCAAACATAACCTATCTCTTATTTGTTTATATATCTTATAATAGCCTGGATGGCTAGCCAATGAGCTATCATGAATGACCTTTAAAATTTTATGCTTAATCTTTGATTATTATACCAAAAAGATCTTATTTTTATCAGGAATAAGAATTCTTACTACCTTGTATCATTATTCCCCAATCTTCCCCTCTAATACAACACTAATGAACTCATTTTTAACATACTCAACTATTATGAAATCCTTCCAATAAGATGCAATAATAGTCATGGAGCATAAATATGGTTTTCATTATAAAGCATCTTCCACAATATTATTTTTTCCTTTCACATATTCAATATCAAAATAAGAGGCTTGGACCTTTCTCACCCATTTTTGTTGTCTATCATTCAGATCATTTTCACTTAATGAAAATTTCAAACTATTATGATCTATCATTACCACAAATTTACCACATATAAGGTATTGTTAGAACTTGATTAATGCATGCATAATTGCCAACATTTCCTTGTTGTATATAAAGTATTTCCATTCATGTTATTTACATTTTATACTTTTAAATGCAATTGGATGACCTTGCTACATTATAAAAACACATGTTCTTTCACTTTATGCATCACATTCTAATGTAAAGGGTAATTAAAAATTATTTACATATAAAATTGGACAAGAAATCATTTCTTTTTTAAGTTGATAAAATGTTGATTGAATAATTTTGTACCAGTAAAAGTCTCCCCTTTTGTCAAATTAGTCAAAGGGATAATTATTCAAGAAAACCCTTTAATGATCCTCTAGTAGTAAGTGCATAACCCAAAGAATCCTCTCAATTGAGCCATGGTAGTAGGAGGGGTATATTCTAATATAGCTTGGATCTTTTCTTGATCAACATGCACTCCTTGTCTATTGATAACATGCCCCAATTATAGAATCTTTAACATCCCAAATTTCCATTTAGGCATTTCAACAAAAAGGGATTGTTGCTCCAATATTTACAACACTATATATAAATGTTTAAATTTTTACTCCCACATATTAATATATATAAATATATCATCGAAAAATACCAAAAAAAACTTTTTCAAATGTTTACTGAATATATTATTCATGCAATACTACAATGTGGATAGAGAATTGGTCAATCCAATCAATCCAAAGGGCATAACCAAAAACTTGAAATGTCCATAATGATATTTAAATGCCATATTTTAAACATATTCCTCCCACACTCAAATTGTATGGTATCTTTTCAATATCAATTTTAGAAAATAAAATAGTTACATGGATTTCATTGATTAATTCATCAATTCTTGGTATCATATATATGTTCTTAATGGTTTTCTTATTCAATTGTTGGTAGTCAATGCACATTATTAAACTGTCATCTTTATTCTTAACTAAGACAACTAAAGAAGTAAAAGGACTTGAACTCAACTTAAGATGCCCCATTTCCAACAATTCTTTGAAAGCATTTTCAATCTCTTCTTTATATATTATGGAGTGGTATTAAGGTGCAATTATTACTGGCTTGGTATTGGTTTTTATCACAATGATATGTTAAAATTCCATCTGGTCGTAGCATGTGTAATATTCTTACAAAAATTAGTTTTCTATCAAATATAGGATGAATATCTTTAGGGTATACTTGTTTTTTTAACTTTGTATATCTCATCAAACATTTTGTCACCCTTAAAAATTGGCCTTTCCTAAATATCATATCCATCTTCTTGGTTGTAATTACTTGGGGTGCTCCATTAGCCATGCCTTGAAGCACCACTTATTTCCCATATACTTCAAAATTTAATTCCATGATTTGATAAGTTTAGTTAAATTAACCCAAAGAATGTATCCATTAAACACCTAGCACCAAATCTATTTCACCAATGCTTACTTTGACCATTTTGACCACAAGTCAAAATGGGTTAACCCTCTTATAGTCAAAAACTTATATAGGGGTCTAACATAGTATAATAGGGTTTTTTTAGTTCATTTGATGTAATTTAATGCCATTTTATCCTTGGTGATGGTCTAATTAAGTCTTATGTCAATATGAGTCACTTAAGGGTCATTTTACAGTCTTATATGCAAGTATTAAGTTTTCATGGTGTCCAAGTCGATTAGAGTCATGGTCAAAGTTTACATATGCCTCAGGAAATTATTAGAGTAAAATATCATAACTTTAATTAGACTAGACTATCACAGGATGTCATCTAGAAACAAATGGGTTAGCTTACTTGTGTATATTATAAATTTGCTGAGAAGGCCTCACATGGCCAAAAGATCACATTCAATTAATTCCTTTAGTGATAAGAACATCCACCATAAATATGGCATATTGATGAGCTCTTTATCTTTAGATATAAATATTTGAAGTTGAACAAGTAGATAGTGATGGTTTTATGTAAGTAGAAATCAAGCCTCAGTAATTGACCATTGGGGTTCAAATTATGATGAGTATGTAGATGTCAATAATGGTTTCATGAATGTAAATGATGGGCATGTGAATGTCAAAATAAAGTCTCGGTAATTAGCCATTGGGGTTCAAATTATGATGGGTACATGTATGTTAATGATATTTGCATAAACATCAATGATGGGCATGTGGATGTAGAAATAAAGTCTCATAAATTAGTCATTTGAATTAAAATGGAGGTAGATATAATGGTTGGCAATAAAATATACATTTAGATCCAATAGTATGATCAAGATCGAAAGGTCAAAGAGCTTAGATTGAATGAAATTCTTCCAAATGTCATAATGTCAAGACCCTAGATCAATGATCAATAGTTAACATTGAAGGTTAAAGCAAAGAGACTCCAAATAATATTGATAGAACAAATTTGATTGAGTTCTAGATGGACAAGATGAAGCTATGCATCCAAATAATAACATGCATAGTTTATAATGGAATGAGCAACATAGAAATGGAATTACACATGGGTAACTATATAGGATTGAGGATTATGTTGAAAAGCAAGCTCTTCAGACTCATATACTACCATGAAATCTCAATTGAAGACCTGAGATGAAAAGTGACTACCAAATTTGAAGAATGAAGTCTAAGAAAGTAATGAATGATTATAGATGAATAATACATGTTTCTAGAAGATAACTAGTAGTTAGGAGCACATATTATGGATTTCATAGCATGTTTTAGCCTCCCTCAGATAGTACATATGTGTTAACTCTCTCTAATTTTATTTCAAATGTTTGAGAGATGATCCATGATGAAGGCAATTTCACAAAGGTTAGCTGAAGAGTCTCTACACTATTTTAGAGAGTTTGTCATGGTTTATATGGAAATTTGTCTTAGGAAGAATTCATGGTCTATTTAATACTCTAGTCCCCTATAATGTAACTAGTTATATATTGGACATGTGTTTTAGTGACCTTTGAACTTCATTCTTTCTCCTCTCTCTAAAATCTTATAAGTAGATACCATTTTTCCCTTTATAAGTTAGACCACACCTGGTATGACAAATCCCTACTAGTTTTATGTCACATTTTGCCTTAGAATAATTCAATAAATCTTGTTTTGAGTTAAAAAATATCTTGTTTGAGTGTGCAAAGTGATGAATGATTAAGTTTAGTGATTTTATCTTTTGCTTTTCCTTGTCCTTTCATGTCTTGTATAAGAAAATCTCATTCTAACATGTCATAAAGAGCGTAGTAAAGTGTGTTAGGATAATTTCAAGTGTATTATTATCCTTGGAGTATGAAAATTTCCCTCTTGTTCATTTTCCTTGTGTTACTTAATACATCTCACCTCTATATTGAAACACTCACGTTAGAATCCTTTAGGACTTTAACACTAGTCTATATGATTTATTTCTTAGTGAATGAAATGTGATGGTCATGTGTAAAACATATTTGTGTATCACCCCATTAGAATAGGTTCAATTCATGTAAATTTTAATTATTTTCCCCATAATCAAGAATTAGCATAGGTGAAAGCACTTCAAGATAAATTTAGGGAGCTAACCCTTAAATCTAGAGGCTCACTTCCACCATAGGTACACCCCCATATCTAGAAGTATTCCCATGTTTCCCAAATATATAAAAGGCTTGAACACCCTATTTTAGGATGAAATATTTGGTGACAATGGTTTTGGCATTCTTGGTGGGACCATTGTCTTAAAAACAAATTGTCAAGGTGAATGTTAGTCCTGAGAACATCAGTTGCAAATTGGTGTGCTACTCAAAATTTAGCAACTCCATCAAGGTAAGATTTGGTTCAAGATAATTGTCCTATTATAAAATTGATCTCATAATTCATGGTTCTCACTAGGTCATCTTTTAGTAGATTACTCAACCCTATTAATCCACCTATTCATCCTGAACTTCCCCTTGAAGTTCAATATCCTTGGCCTAATCTGCCCTTTGAAGAAATAATAGATTTTACTAGAGAGGAAGAGGTTGAAGAAATTGAATAAATTGAAGATTTTGAGGAGTTTGAATAAGATATGGCTGGAACTCATTTTTCCATACCTTCAACACTAAAAATCCAATTCACCTTCAAAAATATGATGTCATCCCTCCTAATGCCATAAAAAGGTGTGCCCATATGCAATGGTGAGAATCATGTTATTCTTAGTGATCATATTAGGGATGCCTCTAATTTTTGTAGCTTCCATAATATCACTCAAGAGAACATTTATATTAGAATCATTACCATGCCACTTAGAGGGAAATCTCTTGATTGGTATAGGACTTTAGAAGGTGGATACATTACATCATGGGATGATTTTGGAGTATTGTTCACCTCAATATTTGGAAATGAAAGTGTTCATGCCTCTTTCATACATAAACTAAATGTGATCAAAATAGGATCCAAATAAATGATGCATGATTTCAATGAGATTTTTCAAAAAACCTAGTTTAGATTGCCTCCTCCCATGAGGCCACCTCCTAGTTTTATGTTCCCTACCTATTTGAGAGCCATTGGTACTGAAAGTACTATCATGCTTCAATCCATGAGGAGTTACACTCTCCCTAAAGCATATGAAATTAATATCAAATATGAGAATGGTCTCATCCAAGCTGGAATATTTCCTCTTAAGTTGTATATGACTCCATTGTCTCATACTTCTGCTATCATTCCAGATGTGGCCCAAATTCCTAATGCCAATACCAAGTCCAAGCAGGTAGAAAATAATATTGATTGGAAAGCAAAGTTACTAGCCTTAGATTATCAAAATAGATAATAAAATATGTAGAAAGGTACCCAATATAATCTATATCCTTATCAACAATAATTTGGTCAGCAATATGGAAGAAGAAGAGGTTAATGGTAGCCTAAATCCAATAGGGCTTCCAATGCATATAATCCTAACTCTACCACCAATACAAGAGAGATGGTACTATTTTATAGAAATTTGGTATAAAGATAAGATTGGAAACAAATCCAATTCATGGATGATAATTAAGGTGGAGAGTATGATCTTATCACTCAAGGAGGAGTTACTCCCCTCCTATCAGCTAAAACTAAAGATGAAGTCATGATGCAAGTTAATGAGGATTGACAGCCTAAAGTTGAAAGTTTCACCAATGTTTTGGTGGAAGACACTTTTATACTCAATAAAAGAGCCTCTATTATATATGATACTAGATCTAAGAGTAATGATTTATGAGGTGTTAGTAGCATGCCCACAAGCATATTCAATGCTTCTACAAGAAAGCAAGGCATGGTTGTAAGCGTGATAGTTCCAAAAGCTCTTACACTTCCATCCAATCAAAATATGACAAAGTTTGATTAATTTTCCTCCATTACTCAAGTTCCAAGCAATTATTTACCTCCAAGGACTCAAAAAAGTGTGAGTTCTAGTTTTCTAAACATAGTGGATTCCTTTAAAAGTGTCAAAACATCTATCTCCTTGTGGGATATCCTTGAAATGCCTAGCCAAAAAGAGTTGTTGTAAAAGAAATTATCTATCATTCCTACTAGTCCTTCATCCTTGAATCAAATTAATAGTCATGTTTTCCTTTTAATGTCTCCTAATACTATTGTTTAACCATCTACTGACTAAAACACCTCCTCCATTTTACCTCACTCTCATAGTGGGTGACAAATTGGTTCATAATTGTAAAGTTGATAGTGGAGCCTCTACCTTAGTCATGCCCAAAGTTATAGCTAATAATTTATGCCTATAATATGAGCCTCATAAAAATTGAGTGCTTTAGATACATGGTACACCTACTAAAACCATAGGGATCATAAAAAATTTGAGGGTCTTCCTACATGATTATCCTAGGTTTCCTATCCTTCAAGATATATTTATTATCGACTTCCCAGATCATTTTACAATTTGCCTATCAAGAGAATTTATAGCCAATATAGGTGGCTATCTCTTAGGTGAATGGTACTTCTTATCCTTTATTAAAATATATGGGATGAAAGTGACCATTAGAACTCAGCTTCTTACAAGGTTTCATGTTGAGCCATACATTGAAACAAGCTCTAACTTGAATTACATTGTTCATGAGAAGGAGGCATCTAATATGGATGATGAAGATTTTAAACTTGAAGTAATATATGATTTTTTCTTGGATTATTATGGTTTAGATTCATATAGACATGATCCTTGAGCATACTTTGAACAATCTAACCTTGGGACTTATATCATGCATGAAGAGCCATTTGAAGGAGCTAAGGTGAGTGTCAAACTTTCTCATACTACTGAAGGTAAATATATGTTTTATGAACATGATGATCATAGATTGATGAATATAATTGAGAAACATAGTGGGAAAAATGATGTCTTTATCCCTACCATTAATGAGGATGATTTGGATGATGACACTCATGAGGTGGATGAGAATGATTTTTGGTAAAGGTTTGATGTCATATGTCATAAGTTTGATCAACTTAGTGATGTTATTAGGATAGGTGTGTGTTTTTTTCTAGTTGTGTGTGTTTTAGTTGTTTTATTCATGTGTGTTGTGTTCCTTAAGTGTTCTAGTTAAGCACATGTGTGCTTTTTTGTCTTCTGTCTTGTGTCTTGTTATTTTTTGTTATTTGATATGTTGTCAAAGGCAATTTTTGTGTCAAATAGTGTACATGTGAATCCATATCCCAATGGATAGTATTAGGTGATTGGTCATGGCATAACAAGCATACCACCCCTTGTGAAATCACCAAATATGTTGACCATTTTTTACCACAAGTCAAAATGGGTCAACCCCCCCATAGTCACAAACTTATATAGGGGTCTAACATAGAGTCATAGGGTGGTTTGTAGTTAATTTTTTGTAATTTAACGACATATTAGCTTTCATCATAATCTAATTATGTCTTATGTCAATACGAGTCATTTAGGGGTCATTTTAGGGTCTTATATGCAAGTAGTAGTTTTTCATGGTGTTCAAGTAATTCAGAGTCATGGGCAAATTTTTTATATGCCTCAAAAACTTATTAGACCTATATAAGATTAATAAAAAGCTTGTAACACAACTCTAACTAGACCATACCATCATGGGATTTCATTTAGAAATAAACAATTCAACTCACTTATGCATATTATAAATGTGCTTAAAAAGCCTCACATGGCCAAAAGATCACATGCGATCAATGCCCTTAGTGCCAAGAACATCCCCTATAAATATGGTGTCTTGACAAGCTCTCTATATCAATATATATATCTTTAAATTTAAATAAGTAGATAGTGAACATCATGCGATTGTCAAAATCAAGCCTTGACAATTAATCATTTGGATTTATATTGTGATTGGTGCATGAATGTCAACAATGGTTATGTGACCATCAGTGATGGGCACATGGATGTCAAAATAAAGTCTTTGAAATTAACCATTGGGGTTCAAATTGTGATGGGTGCACAGATGTTAATGAAAATCATAAAAATGTCAATGACAGGCATGTAAACATCAAAATAAAGTATCATAAAGTAGCCATTTAAATTCAAATGAAGATAGATCTAATGGTTGGTATTCGAATGTACATCCAAATCCAATAATACAAGTGAGAATCAAAGGTCAAGGATCTTTGATTGAATGCAATGCTACAAGATTTCATAATCTTGGGACCTCAGATTAATGATCAATGGCCAGCATTTAAGGTCAAAGTAAATAAACTCCAAATTAGATCGATAAATCAAATTTGACTAGGTTCTAGATAGACAAGATAAGGCTACATGTCCAAATGACAACATGCATAGTTTATAATGGAATGAGCAACATGAAAAGGGAATTACACATGTGAAACTATGTAGGATCAAGGATTTTATATCAAAGCAATCTCTTTAGAATCATATGCCACCATGAAAGCTCATTTGAAGACCCGAGATGAACAGTGACTACCAAATGTGAAGAATGAAGTCCAAGAAAGTAATGAATGACTATAGATTATGAATACAAGTGTATAGAAGATATATATAAGTTAGGATCACCTATTATGACTATCATATCATGTTTCAACCTCCCTTATATAGTACATATGTGTCAACTCTCTCCAATTTAGTTTCAAATGCTTGAGAGATGATCCATGATGAAGGTAGACTCACAAAGGTTAGACAAAGAGTCTTTACACCATTTTAGAGAGTTTTTCATGTTTTATATGGACATTTTTTAAGGAAGCATTCATGGTCTATTTCATACTCTATTCCCCTACAATGTAACTAGTTATCAATTGGACATGTGTTCTAGTGACCTTTAAACTTCATTCTTTATCCTCTCTCTGAAATCCTATAAGTAGATGCCATTTTGTCCTTTTTAAGATAGACCACACCTAGTATGGTGAATCCCTACTAGTTTGATGTCACATTTTACCTTATAATAATTCAATCAATGTAGTTTTGAGTTCAAGAATATCTTTTTCAAGTGTGCAAAGTGATGAATGGTTAAGTTCAGTGATTTTATCATTTGCTTTTCCTTGTCTTTTCATGTTTTTTCAAGAAAATCTCATTCTAACATGTCATATAGAGTGTATTCAACTATTTTAGGTTCCTTTCAAGTGTATGATTATCTTTGGAGTGTGAAATTTACCCTCTAGTTCATTTTCATTGTGTTTCTTCATACATCTCACCTCTAAATTGAAATACTCATGTTAGAATCCAATAAGACTTTGAGACTAGTTTGTATGCTTTATTTCTTAGTGAATGAAAAGTAATGGTCATGTTGAAAACATCTTAGTGTATCACCCCATTATAATAGGTTCAATTTATGTAAATTCTAACTCTTTTCCCCACAATCAAGCATTAGCATAGGTGAAAGAACTTCAAGATACATTCAGGGAGCTAGCCCTTAAATCTAGAGGATCACTTCCACTATAGGTACACCCACATACTTGGAAGTGTTCCCATGTTTCCCAAATCTATAAGAGGATTGAACTCCCTCTTCTAGGGTGAAATATTTGGTGACAACACTTACTACATGGAAATCATCATTTATTTGATGTCTTCCCAAAGTGAGACAGATTTGTTGAATTTTTTGATTACATGGAATTTTAAAACCATCATCAACTGTCACCTTAAAACCTTAAAATTTTGTTGCTTTCAAACCCATTTTTATCACTAGTCCTTCATAAATAAAATTATGGGTGGCCCCAATATCTATCAACACAGTGATTTTTTGCCTTTGTAGAATCCCTCTTACTCTGAAGGGGTGGTATCTCGGATCCCATGATAAAGTGGACAAATTACCCTCTAATGTCTTTTCCATTCCTTCTTTTTCATGTACCATTTATTTAGCTTCAAATTATTCATTAGATTCACCATTTGAAAAAACTTATATGTCATGGACTTGTCCCTTTCTAAGGCAATGGTGACTTGGTATCCAAGGATCCTTACAAGTGAAGCATAAGTTTTTCCTCATTATATCATTTATTATTTATAAATCCCTACCTAGTTTAGGTAGTTCTCTTTCTTGGAATCCTCTTGATTGGAATGGAATTCTTTGTTGACCTTTATTTGGTATCATTCCTCACCATGCATAAGGTGTGGTTCATGACTATCCATTATTAGTTATTCTTGGTTGTAAAAATGGTGAAATTCTATTTCTCAGCATTAAGGTATCCAAATCCAACACTTTTTTGTTTTCTTATTGGAATGAAGAATGTTTAAAGGTTTTGAATAAACCCTTGAGTGGCTCAATCAATCCTTCCATGAATAATAATACAAGCCTCCTTTCAGTAATGTATAGAACCATCATGGAAAGCCTCTAAAATTAATCCACATGGTATTCCACATTACTTCTTTATTTTAATAGTGTCATTTCTTTAAAATTATTTTTTGGGTCAATTATATTAAATCTTTCAATCAACCTCCTAATAAATTGATCATATGATTTAATGAGATCATGCCCTTATGTAATCCATCGATGATAACACCATTCATGAGTATTTCCTTCAATATTAAGGGTTGTAAATTTGATCACTTATTCTTCTATCATAGGTTGAAGAGATAAGCAGGTATCCAATTTTTTTATCCATGCTCAAGTTGTGCATTTTTTAGAGCCATCAAAAGTAGACAAAGACAATTTACCCAAAGCATGTTGAAGATCTCTTTGAGTAGTTTTGGGTCTATTCTCCAACCTGATACCATTTTTATTTATTTTCATTTCCATTAAATTTTTGAGTGGAATTTCCCTTTGTATTTCATCTATAAGGGATCGATATTCTTCAAAACTAGATACAATGTCCTCTCCTAATGAAGTTTTGATTTATTCATCCATAATTGATTCAAATTTTGAAATAAATTTAGGTTGAAAAGGTCTATTTGAATAATTCAAGGTTGATTTTAAGGTAAATGATTATTTTAATTATTATAATAACTATTTTCACCATTTTTCTATCTATGATGTGTCATATATTGCATTGAGAGAGATAACTGAGTCATTGTATTAATCAATTCTTCTTATCCTTGAATAATCCTATCAATCCATTCATCATCTTAGTTCTTATCTCCCCTATTTTCCCTTTCTTATCCCTTTTTAGTTTCTTCAATTTGTTGATCTAAACCTTATTTCTATTCTTAAATAATAGTGGATCTCTTTATCATCACCTTATATGAATTTCTGTCGACAAGGTCATAGGGTAAAAGCTCTGATACCACTGTATATCCCCAAATGGGATTAAAATACTTAAATTTATTTTTTTACTAAATCCTATTTAATGGAAACTATATCATTGATATTTTCCCCAATTTTTCCCAAAAATATAAAAATAAATCAAATATAATAAATTTTTGATTTCAAATATTGAATTCTTGATTTATGTCTTACACAAATATTTGGAATAAGAATAGTCAAATAATCAAAGTGAATCACAAGTGTAACTCCTGAATGAAGTTACTATAATAGGCATCAAAGGTTTTCATCATTGAGTCTAATTAAAAATTAAGGTTTTCATCCTCAAATTCATTATCAAGCTATTTCCCAAATATGAATATTTATTGAATAAAATATGATTATGCTCTTTCTCCATGAACTACCCATCATAAATATCCTTCAAGTGGATTTTCCCAAGGAGTGGCATCCCTTGAAAGCTCACATGGGATGACTTGATTTGGATGTTGTTCCTTCATTATGGTTCCCCATTCACGAGGGATGACTTCATATTTTACACTTTCTTTAATTTAAAAAGGAGCATTACATTGGTCTTCATGAGAAATGTTCGTTGAACACTGTGTTTGTCAAAAAATTTGGCTTTCATGAGTTTTACACTTCATGTATTTTTTCATATATTTTTTTTGTAAAATGTGAATTATATTTTTTTGGAAATTGTTTTCATGAAGTGTGTTTGGGATTTTTGTCTAAAGGTTATATTCTTCACAACATTTATCTTTATGTTTCACGTATTCAAGGCATCACAAGAATTGTTTAGTTCGGTCTCAACAAAAAAATTCACACCTAACTTTCAAAGGCATGCCACATGTCACTTCTAATTTTAAATGGAATTAAAAATAAGGTGACATGTGTCCAAATATATAACATGACATTTCTTTGAATGCATAGAAAGTCTACATGGTATACCTATCAAATTAAAGTGGTAACATTCAAATTAAATAAATAAAACAAGCTTGGAGACATTGGTAATTAATGACACATAAACTAGAATTAAATTCATGTACTCAAAATTTATATCATCAAATTTGTAAGAGACATCATGCCTATAAATTTATAATGAGCTTGAGTGAAGTTTCACTCTTAAAGAGAATTTGAATCCCTAGTTTTATGTATTCAAGTTCAAACTACTTCCAATAAGAGTGAAAATAGTTGAATTTTATGAGAACATATAGAATAATAATGGTGTCACCATATAAGGTGTTTATGGGAGTTTTTCCACTGTCAAAGTTCTCCATCAAGGACTCTACAAAATACATGGACATTATCTTTGACTTAATAGTGTTCAATGATGAATATGATAACTATACATCTCTATGGAATGTAATGGAAATTGTAGATGCCCAATCACATGGAGAAAATATAAAAACAAAATAGAAATAACTAGTAGTGGACTTACTACCACTAAAATGTCAATAACTACACTTTACATCCACCAAGCCTAAATTGATGTCTTAAATCAACCTACTTCAAGACTTGTTATTCATAGGGAAGGTGACTATGATGGCTTATTATACCACCTAAACCACAAGATAGTTATCACTTGCATATTGGGGGATACCTAAGACTATCCATCATAAATTCCACATTCAATGGTCATAGAGTCAAATTATAGAGGAAGACAAACACAATAGATAATACATTGAGGAAATGGATTGCTCAAAAATAAATGGTCACCCTAAATTTCAAGGACCCAATTTTAATAAATAGTTTTAGGATGGGAATATGCATTAATATGTCCCTACTAAATAGATTGTATGGGTATATTAACATTCACTTCCTCCACCTAGAGTGGGTTCCACTACTAGACCTATTGATGACCCTAGAGCTCACTTTCACCCTAGGATAAATTATTAGCACTAGGATCTAGGAAAAATTGCTCAAAAAGGATAAGAGACACATGAGTGGCCACTTCTAGACGATGTCATATCTATTAAATGTAGTTATGGCCACTATATATGTTTATAATGGAACACTCTATATCCCTACCCTAAACTACATTAAGAATAAATAATGTGATTTTTATTCACTCCTCCTTATCTATTATTATATGAGGAACATCATCTGAAAAGTTGAAAATTCATACCCTTAAGTATCGAGGGAAATTCATGAAGAACCCCTAAACTGAGTTTCATAAAGTATTAAGAAGATACTCTATCCAAGGGGGGACTACTAGTTATACACATATAATACTATAATTATGGTGGTAGGACACAAGGCCTCCCCTCTATGTCTTCCCAAGTATGTCCCAAAAAAATTATAGGAGCAAGAAAAAGACTACCAATTATGGTGGAGCATAGATGACATGAATAATAAATGCAAGGGTGTGTTTTATGGGTCTTCCTTAATGATTGATTTTTTGTGCTACACAAATAGGAAATATTTTGGAGAATTTAGATAAACCATAGAGTTTTACCCATTAGAATATTTACCACATAGGGACTAGGATCCTCATGGCCTTATCCAAAAGTATATCCAAGGCTTGGGCATCCCATATCAACATGAACCTTATGAGAATGACTTTGTATCCTTGAATGCAAATAATGATGCTGAGGCGATGGAAAGGATAAGAGTGGCTATATTGATACAGGATCAATTAATATCCATCCAAAGATATCCCTCCATTATAATTATGGAGGCACATATCAAATTTCTAGTTCCTATTGGATAGGGAACTATAGACTTATGGACCTCTCAATTGACCCAACAACCTGTGGACCAAGGAACATCCTAAAAATTACCACCCACTATGATGATAGTTATAAATCAAGAGTAAGGTGTGAAAGAGACACATGTGATGTAAGGTTCCTAAAAATAAGGTCCTTCCTAAGCTTCACCACCAATTGTAATTCAAGATGTCAATCAAGATAAATAGGTGGGGGAAATTCCTACTATTATAACTTCTTTGGAAGGAGTGAAGTAACCAATTTGCATTGATTCTTATAAATTCAAATACATAGGTATCCCCATTATTTCCTCAGTTCCACTGACTCTACACCTTCCACCACTCAAGACACTCCTCCCTTGGATAGAAAGATAACAATCTATTATATTAAGAAATCAAGATACCCTTAGGACCCTCATCCATCAACATAGTATTTTGTGAATCCAAGTGTGGAAGATCCATAAAATGAGCCTAAAGATGAAGATAAAGAATTGAAAAGAGATAAAATATTAAGTCTTTATGGGATTAAAGTAAATACACCAATGGATGTAGACAAATCAGGTGAGGTCACCACTACTACTTCACTTCTTTTGGGTCTTATTGTTTCTTCAATTCCAATGGTTATTAAACTCCCCATTGCTCCCACTTTTACCATGGTTCCTCTTAATCTTATTATTTATATAGATCCTATTGTTTCTAGTGTTTAGGTATTTCTTCATCTCTAATGGTTTTTAATTCCCCTATTACTACTTTACTTATCATTTCCCTTGTTCCTCTTAAGTCAAAAAAGGTTCATTTTAAGAATACTATGGGAGCCCTTGCTATCACTCAATTTCATGTGTTTTCCACCTAGTTGGGATTTTCCATGCTTTTATCCACTAAAACTTAGGGTAATTTTATTTTCCCCTCTTCAAAAACTAAAAATAATAAGCTTACATATGTTATCCATCTAATGCCTTAGTTCGATGATGTAGACTGGTCTAAAATGACCTTTATATCATTACTATATCTACTACATGTAGAGGAAATAATGTAGCCTTCAACGGATATTTTTATAGTGACCATTGTCAAGGATACTCAGCTAATAGATGTTACATAATTGGTAATCCCACAATGGGTTATAGACCTGGAGGTCCAAGCTTCCCAAAGACCCAATTTGATAATAATTCAGCTCCCTACTATGAGCTCCATTTTTGATAAATCAATAGAAACTATCTTAGGGGTTAGGAAGAGGAAAATAGAGGATGAATTTGGTAGAGGCTTGGTTTTGGAAGAAAGGCAAGATGTTTTCATTCTATCAAAGATAAATAGTAGAAGACTTGGATAAATCCATACAATGAGGATTTTAAAGCCTATCTTCATGTAAATAAAAGGTCATCCTAGAACTTCATGAGGGTATTGCACAAGGTAGGCAAGAACTCCAACATGAACTAGAGCAAGTATGAGAGTAACAAAAAATAGTATAAATTTTTGGAGCCAGTGAAGGTGATGTCCAAAAAGTAGATTTTAGATTGGATAATATTTCAAAAACTATTAGTTCAATGAGAGTTGAATTATCTCTTCACATTATTGAAACTTCCAAAGTATCTAATTATTTAAAATAAGATTAGAAGAGGCTCAATTTACTTATATTATACCCCACCAATAACGCTTTTGGCACATTTCTATATAATGACACAATTGTAAGCAATCAATGCTCTCAAGTTTCTCAGTGGGTCTTGGATTTTATTTATGTCATCAACCCAAGTTCTTTAGATGACCATAAATTTAGGCTCATAATAGCATATTAATATACTATATGGACTAAATAAGTGGCTATGAAACCTTCCAAAATAGAATATGTAATCAATTTTCGTAAAGAAAACATCACAACTAGGTTTTGTACCCACATTTCTTTAGTTTATGATAATGGGCCAATGTTTTAATTAGCTAAGTTCATTGAATGGGGCCATGACAACCAAATCACCATCAAGTCATCCTCTAATCATTACCCACAAGGAAATGGATTGGATGAATCAATAAATAAAATTCTAATTTATGCCATCAAAAACTAAGCTATAGATAAACCTATAGAGTGGCATCATCTACTAAAATATGCATTGTGGGTGAATGGAATAAGATACAAGTAGGTCCTCAAAGCTTCACCTTACCTACTAATATATGGAAAAAACCAATATTACTAATCATTCTCAAATTTTCATAATATCAATTCATGCAAGAGTAAAAATAACCAAGTGAGAAATTAGAGTCTCGATTATTAGATATAACGAAGATGGAGAATTCAAGGAATGAACTCTTGATTAATTTAAATAAACATCAGGGCTTGGTCAAAAGGTGGTTTAATAGAAGATCAAATTTTAAATCATTTATAATATCTGATTTAGTTTTGATATGGTATAAATCCCATGAAAAGAAAGGAAAATATGATAATTTTACCCCCTTATAGATCTAACCTTATAAAAAATTAGATATTTTGGGTAATAATGCTTTCCATTTAAGTGACCTCTAAGGTAATGAACTAACATATATATTCAATACTTAGTTTTTGAAGCATTACTTCACAGTTTTACCATCTAGAGATGTGCTTGAATGATAATAAGTGTTAAGGTATAGGTAGGAGTAGGTTTGATTTACTACATTCATTGTTAAGTTTATTTTTTTATATCATTTGATTTCTTTATATTAGTTATATGATTTATAGATTAGCCTTCCCATTTTCATCATTTTGATTTCCTTTTGTTTAGTTCCCTATTATCTAGAATAGATGTCTTTATTTTTATGACAATCAAATTGACTTCTCCTAGTATGACCAAGCTAATATACAATTCACTAAACTCATGCACGATTGAATTGACATGAGAAATCCATGAGGAAGGTCCCAACAATAATAATAAGCATGGGAAGAACATAAAATAGAACACATGAACTAGTTTATTTGCTGGTTTTACACTTTTATATCAGAGATTTTTAGCATTCAAATATGTAATAAATAAATTATTTATGGTTATATCACATGTAGTGATTCTATCAGCTATGTAAAATTTGCTCTTGTTACTGCATACAAATTTATAAACTTTTCTCATTTCCTTGAATCAAATACACTTCTCATGTTAATACTTGTTTAAGTTAATATCCATTAACATAGATATTGCTGGCAAGAACATTCTAGTAAATTAATTTTTTTTTACAAATTCTAACTCACAAGGGTTCCTACCTTCATTATTTTACTTGTATTCTAAAAAAAGGTGCATTGCATCTTGAAGAGTGATAAATAAAACTAAAATAAAATATAAATGTGATCAAATACTCACATAATGAACTAAGATCAATGTATCATGTATCATGAAAGTATACAAGGAAATAAGTAGATAATGAATCAAAGGTATCTCTATCAAGGATATAGATGCTTGAATTGAAATAGAGCAATGCCTGAGCTTCCCTAGTTTTAACATGCTTTAAATAAACTAGAATGAAACCTATAGTTTATTCTAAGTCCTCGCTAAAATCCTCAAGACAAGGGTAAAAAAAATCACTTCATCACACAAACATCAAAGGTATGAGAAGAATTAGTATGTTTCATGAAGTATTGGGAGTCTATTTCATGTTTATAATTCAATTATTATTTTATGGTGTGATTCATGTTGATTATAATTACTAAAAAAATAATGGGTTTTTGAATACTCAATAATATTCCCCCGGTGAGTTTCCATTTATTATACTCAACACACCCAATTATTAATTTTTCAAATAAGGACCTAATGTAGTCTAAAAATCCTAGGTATGTTTAGAAAATATATTTTCATTTACATTTGTATGCATACCTAGTTAATCTCATAAACTTAAAAAAGACCTCATTTTTCACATGGATGATTTCTATTATGCACTGATCATGTATAAATGCAATTGGTAGTCCCTCTTTATCCAAGTTTTTATTATATGATTTATTTGGAATAATGCATTAATGGTCTTTAAGAAGTTTTACACACACACACACACACACACACACACACACACACACACACACACACACACACACACACACACACAAGTTTTTTAAATATGTGCATGAACTACAAAACTAAAATTCTAAGTTTTAGACTTTGCATATTTTGTACTTCATGAATTGTGCATTTCACATATTTTAGTACCTTAGAACATTTTTTCTTCATAAACATGGTCTTTTTAAATTTTATTGTCAAGGTTTTTTATCAGAACATGTGTTTCACTACTAGACTTATTGATGACCTTAGAGCTCACTTTTTCCCTAGGATAAATAATTAACACCAGGATCCAAGAACAAATGTTCAAGAAGGATAAGAGACCCATAGAAAATAACTTCTACATGATGTCATATCTATTATATCTAGTCATGGCCACCATTTACATTCATAATGGAGTACTCTAGAGCCCTACCCTAAAATACATTAAGAATTAGGTATGTTATTTTTATTCATTCCTCCATATCTATTCTTATATGAGAAACATTATTTGAATATCTAATAATGTCTACCCTCAAGTGTGGAGGACAAATCATGAAGAAACCCTAAACTAAGTTTCAAAAAGTATCAGGAATACACTCTAGCTAAAGGGTGACTACTAGTTATACTCATATTATAATTTAATTATGGTGGTAGGACACAAGGTATCCCCTCTATGTCTCCCAAATTATGTTCTAAATAAATTGGTAGAGTAGGAAATATCTTACCACCTATGGTGTATCATAGATGAAGACATGAAGAAGAAACACAAAGATATATTTCATAGGTCTTCCCTTATGATTGGCCACATGTGCAACAAAAACATTAAAAAATTAGATAAGTTTAAAAAGCCAAAGAGTTTTACACATTGGCTTCTTCTCCACATAGGGACTAGGATCCTCATGGCCTTATCCAAAAGTATATCCAAGGATGAGACATCCCATACTAACACAAAACTTATGAGCATGATTTTGTATCACTAAATGTAAAGGATGACGTTGATGTGATGTAAATAAAAAAGTTGTGAGTTTTATATAGGATCATTTAATATCTATCCAAATATATCCCTCCATCATAATTATAGAGGCACATACCAAACTTCCATCTCCCAGTGTATGGGCAACTATGGACTACTAGACCTTTCACCCAAATGATCAACACGTGTACCAAAGAACATCTTGCAAATCACACCCACTATGATGATAGCTATAAATCAAGAGTAGGGTATGGAAGAGACACATACAGTGTCAATTTCCTCATAATAAGGTGCTTCCCAAGCTTCACCACCACTTGTAATGAAGTTTGGAAAGCAAGAACAAGAGGTGGGGGAAATGCCTATGGTTATAGCTTCTTTGGGGGTAGAGAATAAATAAATTTTCATTTATTCCTCTAACTTCAAAGACAAGGTCTCCCCATTGCTTCTTCAATTCCTATTTATACAAATATGGACTTTTCACTTTCTACCAGTAAGGAGATTCCTTCCTTAGTTGGAAAGATAACAATATGTTATAAGAGAAAAGTAATATCCCATAAGGACCCTCTTCCATAAATAGAGTCTTCTATGAGTCCAAGTGTGGAAGAACCATCAAATGATCCTAAGGATGAGGATGAAGAATTGAAAAGAGATGAAATTTTATGTATTTAGGGGTTTAAAATAAAATCACCAATGGATGTAGACAAATTAGGTGAGGTCACCACTACTCTGACTACTACTACTTTACTTCCATTAGGTCTTACTGTTTCTATAATTCCAATGGTAATTATAGTCCTTGTTGTTCCTACTATTCCCATTTTTCCTTATTTCTACATCTATTGTTTATAGTGTTGAGGTTATTTATTTAAATCTAATGGTTTTTACTTCCCATGTTACTACAATTACCATTGCCTTGCTCCTAAGTAAAAAACATTCATTTTAAGAAGACTATGGGAGCCATTTATAATAATCAATTACATGTGTCTTCCACTTAGTTTGGATTGTCCATGTCTCCATCTACTACAAACTAGACTAATTATATTGTCATATCTGTAAAAAAATAAGAATAAGAAGCCTACATATATTATCCATCTAATGCTTCAGTTCAGTGATGTAGAATAGTCTAAAATCATATCTCCATCATAACCAGACATGATCCATGTAGAGGCATTAATACACCCTTAAGGGGAAATTTTAATAATGAACACTACTGAGTACACTCAGTAGATGCTACATAGTTGGTAATCCCACAATGGGTTGTAGACCTGAAGGCTCAATCTTCCCAAAGACCCAATTTGAAATAACTACGCTTCCCACTATGAGATCCATTTTTTATAAATCAATGACAACTATCCAATGGGTCAAGAAGAGGAAAATAGAGGATGACTATGATAGAGACTTGGTTTTGGAAGAAAGGTAAGTTGTTTTCTCACTATCAAAGAGAAAGAGCAGGAGACTTGGATAGTCTCCATATAATGAGTATTTCAAATCCTATCTTCAAACAATAATAAAGATGTTATTATAAATTTATGAGGACACTGGAAAAGGTAGGTAACAACTCAAATAGGAACCATAGCAAGTATGAGATCAACAAAAAATAGTAAAAATTCTTAGAGATATTGAAGGTGATGTTAAAAATATAGATTTAGATTGTACAATATTTAGAAAACTATTAGTTCAATGAGAGATTAATTGTCTCCTCACATTGTTTAAACTTCAAAATTATTTAATTATTTAAAATATGATGATAATAACCTCAATTTCATTATATTATACACCACCAATAAGGATTTTAGCCATTTGCATTTAATGACACCATTGGAAGCAACCAATGCTCTCAAATTGGTGGTCATCAAGAGACCAAAATTCTGACACTAGGTATCAAACATGAAACCCTTGATTCTAAAATTAGTAGAGCAAGAAAAATAGGTCTTGAAAATTTTGGATGATTTAAATTTATTATAGGCTCTTGACCCTATAGGTAAGTTAATAAATAAGGCCAATTTTGACCAACTACTACAATAGGAATATTCAAATTTTAATTAAAGTCTTTAGGGGTGCATACCATAAGAAATTGAAAAATAATTAGGATTTCCTAGGAAGTTACAGAGGTAGATGTCTTTTGGGTAGAGTTTAGAAATACCAAGACTGAGCATGCACACTTACTGACACAACTTAGTAGGGTATATATGCCCTCTCTTTTGAATATATAAGGTTACAACATATCATTAGATACAAACACTACTAGGAATTGGAAGTAAAGAAACATGATAGGGTTAGGTCATCCAGTTCAATTCCACCTTCTAGTACGATCCCTATGAAAACTTGGAGTTTAACCATGTAGCCCCCAACATACAATAAAAATTAACTTTATTTGGTTATTTCTTTGTTTATTTTGCACTTAAATTAGCAATGGAACTAGGACATGTAATAGTTTATTGAATAATATTGTAAACATGCATGCATTGTATGGTTTTGTAAGAATTAATCTTATTATAAAGACTCAATTTTGACTAATTTAAATGTGCATACAGAACTCTCATTCTAATTATCATTAGGATCTAATTTTAAAATTTTACATGGATTTTAAGGATGAGTTGAACACTCCCTAAATCTATTCATTTTGTAATCCTCTCCTCTTTAAAGGGTGGAAGGAGGCTGATTAGAAATTTTATCAATACAGAAATAAATATTTTGTTTTTCATGTAACTATGTTGGTTAATTTATCTTTCAATTTTGTGTAATTAGTTGTGTTTATTTTCCTGGTTGGTTGATTTAGTAATTCGATGTGTACAAAAGTTACAGATAATTCCTTCTTATTATTACTAGTGCAAGCTAATATAAGATGTGCACTAGTTATTGGATGATTAACATACATCATTTATTTTATGTAATTAGGTTGACTATTTCATTTCTTTGAGTGTTTATAAGTGTCTCCCATTGGTATAGTTTTATCTAAGTGAGGATTAACTACCTTAGATACCTATTTGATTTGAGATATAATACTATGAATAAGGGTGAACAATAACTCTAAATAGGAGAAAAATTTAGTTGAGATCTCTAATATTCTTATATCATCTTTTCCTTTGAATCCTTGACTATGTTTTCATGTGTGTATGAAATAAATAATAGCTACAAGAATTGGTTTAAGATAATTTTACACAAAGAGATTATCTTGGAATTAATCCCTATTGAGATCACATAACTTTATTTCATGTTCTACCTTTCCCCCCTTGTCATATTTTTAAAGATCTATCCACTTTATAATAAGTTCCATCCATCCAACTAAACTAATTTTTAAGTTTATTCTATGTTTCACTCATCTATTTACACCTGGTTAACAACATGCATGTTTATCTTACTATTCCACCTCTTATTCTTTCAACCCATACTACAACCCATGTCATAGAGTGTAGTTTATCTCCATTGAGTTCTTAAAATGTTAGAGTTTACCTTATTTAAATTTTTTGTGTGCATAAAAATTGTATCAATAGAAATAAAAAATGGAACTAAAATGAGGGCCTGAACCATTATGAGCCCTTCCTTAGAAAAGGTTGTCCCATATGTCTAAGTTTTACTAGAGACACTCAAGAGAGTAACCAAGTTTATAACCTAAAATAATCTTTTGGTTTCACCTTTATCAATCCAAATAAGTCCTAGGTATTCACCAATTATTCCCATTATACCCTAGGCCAGGACACCTTCCCTAATAAGAAATCCCAAACCCATTATTCATCTTATGGCTCAGCCTTGGTTAGTTAGATATGATATTGTAGTCCTAAGATATGTGAATAATTTACCAAGGAATCTAGATAAGTACCTACCTTCTTTTTCCACTTAAAGAAGAAGGATGGTAAAGGAGCATATCAAGTCTTTCAAAGATTCTTTAAGGTTGATGAATGTTACCGATGAAGATGTTGCAAGCAAGGTTTTCCCATTCAAAATATAAGATGTTTATTATGATAGGTTCATTAATTTGAAATAGAATTCAATTACTTTTTGTAACTTATGTCAATGCAATTTTCTTGCTCAATTTAGATAGGTTACTACTTTGAGTGTGATGTATCATAATTTCACCAGTATTAAGAGGGAGCCCAATAAGCCAATCCATGATTTTAATGTGAGCTTTCAAAATATGTACATATAAACCACTAGTGTCACTAACACTTAAAATTTAAATGAACATCCTAGATCTAATTACAATAGTATTTCTATAAAGAGCTACTACTACTAACACTCTATCACTGGCTTATGAAGAAGAGATCAACATTGACAAGTAGGTAAATCTTCAGATACTGGGCACTCCCAACCTTAATGTTGGTTTTCTAACTTTGAATCTAGTGCCTCATGTGAATTATAATGTTACTTCATTTAACTATAATCAGCTATAAACACTACTTCCTATGACTTAACATACACCAAACTAGAACTATGGCTTCTTGAACAACCCTAAAAAAATGAATGGTCATCAATAGAGTCAACATTCCCTTCCATATAATATCGTAGTTGTCTTTGGTATGGATTATAACAAATCAAAATTGGATTCTATATAGAGGATGGTTCAAAATCTAAGCAATGACTTCTTAGGCATGTAGAGGAAGATAGGTAATGCTATTGGTCTAAACAATAATCATCATTTTATATTTCAAAGATATAATAGGCCTTTCAACAATCCTAAAAATATTTTAGAATAATAGAAAGATAATAATATTCCAAAGATCAACATATTGGAGATAAATCTACCCAATTAGTGTCAGGTTCATAACACATAATAGCATGGTGATCTTGATCGTGTTGAGTTATATGTAGAATTTGAAATATTCTAGAGAGAAATGGTTAGGATAATAATAATACACCTCCCCTAAAAGGGAATGATTATCCCTCAATAAGGAATAATAGAGAAAAAAAGATACAACATCATTGAGAACATGAATAAAATAAAGTCAAATATTACTCTTCCTCAATTGGATCATATTATTTTATAGAAGATCTTTTAGAGATCCATTATAGGCAAGTCTACTGCAGAGAAGGAAAAATTCACGACTATGAATGTCATATAAAAGAGTAATGAAGAAGTTCCTCATTTCTTGTTAAATATCATGGAATTTAGTTAAAATATACACAATTATTTATTTGATTCTATAGCTTCAACCACTGTAATGCTAACTTCTGATTTCAAAAATGTGGGATTAACTCCAAACCCATCTAAGAGGATGGTTTCATACTTGTAAAAATAGTATTTCCTATGGTTGGAGAGATGAATGATGAATGCATTCATATTTCATCTAAACCACTTGTGTAGATGACTATAGACCTACTTATAGTATATATCCTAGAGGGATATGGACTACTACTAGGCAGAGATTGGTTAAAGACACTAAATGGGTATGTAGAAATAGACTTATCTCACATTTGGATACCTTAGAGAGTATTCCAAATCAAATTTTAATTGATCAAGAGGCAATAATGAAGTATCCCATTATGGAATACAATTCTAAGAATAATTTATAAATATCCTAATTTTGGGATTTATACCTTTACCACAACGTATGAGGTACAAAGGCTATAAGTATAGGGACCTTCCAAAGTATGGACTCTCCATTTTGATGATGCAAGATCCAATCAATGATTTGGTGTTGGTATTGAACTATTTGACCTACTAGGTAATAAGTAACTAGAAACATATAAGTTACAATTTCCATGCACCAATAATAGAATAAAATATGAGGCACTAATGTTTGGGTTGTAATTTGTACTCAAAAACAATGTTAAACATTTACTAATATATGGAGATTCATAGTTTGTGATTAATTAGGTCATAAATAAGTACTAGTGAAAATTTTGATATCTTTAGTGATACAAATACAAGGCCTAGGATTTGATTGATTCATTTGAAGCATTCAATATAGTAGTTGTTCTTAGGGAATAGAACTAGGTTGATAACTCACTGGCTACTTTAACTATTAATTCATCACCATTACAGGAGTCTAAAGTATAGAGGTTATCTATTAAACTCATACCTTTCCCATTAGTTCTTAAAAATGTATAAAATTTATAGGTCTTTAATGATGATCATTAGATTATCCAATTCTTAAAAAATTAAGGATAAATTGAATCTCAAATCATTGATGATAAATAAATAAGTTATTTATGTTAGGAAGAATTGGAATAAAGATTCATTCAACTCAAAGAAATTAATATTCCTTTAGGGATGGTTTATTTTGAGAGATAATTTGATATGGATCCCCTAGCCCATATGTTGAGTCATCCCAAAGTTAATGAGTCTAATTTCAATAGGAAAAACTTAGGGGATGAGAGGGATCCATGATATGTCAAAATTGGTCACAATTGTACCTTAGAAGAAAGAAAAAGTGTGAAATATTTTCTCATCTAGTATAAATATGTGATTAAATGGACCTATGAATACTTGAAGGTTTTCAATCCTAGAGTCATCACCCATACAATTCCATTCAAGCCAGACCATAAGCCATTCAAGAAAAGATAGATTCCAATTAATTCCATCATGGAACCAATAATCCAAAAGGAAGTAGAAAATCTATTTAACACTAAGATAGTGTTCTCTATCAAACACTCAACTAGGGTTTCTAACTTGGTTCTAGTAAAAAAAGAGTGGGGATATTATATTGTGTGTTGACTTTAGTTACCTGAATAGGGTTTATGAGAAATAAAACTACCCTCTACCTTCCCTGGATGATGTGATCTAGATAATAAGTGGTTTTAGAATGATTTCTTTCTTAGATGTTTTTTCAAGATATAACCTGGTGTTGGTTGAATCTAAAGATAAGATGAAGACTTAATTTACCATGAATTTGGGTATTATGCCTACAAGAGGATGAATTTTGTCCTAATTAATGTAGTATCTACCTTTCAACAAGCTATGGATCATGCATTTCATGGGATAATAGGTAAATGCATAATAATTTACATGGATGACCTCACTATTTTATCAAAGAATAAAATTGACCATGTAGGCCATCTAAAATCAATCTTTAAAAGATGGAGAAGGTTTAGCATCTCGTTGAACCCCCAAAACAACATATTTGGTGTTACTAAGGGAAAATTGTTAGGGCACATTATCACTAAGGATGGGATCATCATTGATTTGAGTTGAGTTTAATGGATTTACAGGATTGATTTTCCAAATAGTAAAAAAGAGCTCAAGTCTTTCTTTGGAAAGATAAATTTTGTGAGGAATTTTATCTTAGGTTTCACCTAAATTATTACACCTCTAAATGTAATTCTTAATCAATATGCCAATGTGGAATTAACACTAAAGGCCCAAAAGTATTTTCAAGGCATTAAATATTCCATATCTCAGGATCTAGTGTTAATAAACTTAGACTTGAGTAAGGACTTTTCCTTATATTCATTTGCTTTATAGAACACAATTATTGTTGTGCTTACCCAAAAGAAGAATAAAAGTGAGCATATTATTATATTTATGATAATAAATTTAAAATAATTAGAACTCAAGTAATCCATGATAGACAATAAAATATTTTCTCTTATTAAAATGGTAAAAAAAATTAGTCATTGCATCCTAAGAAATAAGACTATCTCCATCATGTCAAACCATACTATTAATCTCAATTTTGTATAAAATTAATTAGGAGAGCACAAAGACAAATAGATGGAAAAATTATAGGAGTTTGACATAGAAATTAAGCCTACAAAAATTGTTAGAGGATAAGACATCTTTTAGCTTATGACTGACCCTAACCCATGCATCACCATTGAAGAGGTATATGAGACCTAGGTATCTAGAGGAGATTGGCATGTTGATATCATTTAATATTTACTCATTGGTACTTATCCCTTAGAACTTAGTAAAGAATAAAGGAGATCCTCAAGGCTCAAAGTTACTCATTACATGATTAAAAAATGGATTCTCTAAAGAAAAAATATGAAGGTATCTACCTAAGATGTGTATCATGAGAAGAAGCTCAAGGTATATTGGAAAACCTACACCAAAAGATAAGTAGTGTTCATCCATTTATAAACACCATAACACATAATATTATCAAAATGGGCTACTATTGGCCAATAGTATTTAAAGATGCACATGCCCATATAAGAGCATGTCATGAATTCTAGGTCTTAGCAAAGAGAGAATTACAAGTAGTAATGCCATTAGAGCCTATTATTGAATGAAATCCATTTGCTTAGTGGGGTTTGGATTCCATCTGTGTCATCAACCTAAATTTTTTAGTTAGCCATAAATTTGTGCTTATAGCCATATAGTATTGTACCAGATGGACTAAAGAAGTGGCTACAAAACATTTGAGAGCATAGGATGTAATAAATTTTCTTGAAGAAAACATCATAACTAGGTTTGGTACCCCCATTTTCTTAGTTTTTCATAATGGGTCAGCATTCTAGTTAGGTAAGTTCACTGGATGGCCCATGATAACCAAATCATCATTAGGTCATCCTTCAATCATTACCCATAAGGAAATAGATTAGTTGAATCAATTAATAAGAACCTAATTAATGTCATCAAAAAATTAACTACATATAAACCTAAAGAGTGGCATCATCTACTAAAATATGCACTATGGGAAAACATAACAAGATACAACTTGGACCTCAGAGCTTCACCTTACTTACTAGTTTATAGATGGTAACCATTATTCCCAATCGTGCTTAAATTACCAATATATCAATTCATATATGAGTGCATAGAACCAAGTGAGAAATTGGAGTATTGATTATTGGATATAATAGAGATGCAAGATTTAGCGATTGAATCCTTATTTAATTGCAGTAAACATCAAGACTTGGTCAAAAGGTGGTTTATAAAAAAAAAGTTTAAAGCATTCAAATATCTAGTGTTACTATGGGAAAAATACCATGAAAATAAAGGACATCATGATAATTTTAACTCCTTATGGATCATATATTATCAAATATCAAATATATTTTGTAACAATGTTTTCCATTTAAGTGACCTCCAAGGTAATGAACTGACATATACAGTCAATGGGCAATATTTGAATCACTACTTCATGATTGTACCATGTGGAGATGTCATTAAATGACAAGTGATAAGGTAGAGGTAAGAGTAGGTTATATTTATTGTTTTCATAGTTAGGTTTCTTATTTTCTATCATTTTATTTATTTATAGTAGTTTTATGCTTTATAGATTAGCCTTTCTTGTTTTTTAGCATTTAGCATTCCTTTCATTTAGTTCCCTATTTTCTAGAATATATGTCTTTGTTTTTGTGACAATATCATTGAATTCTCTTGGTATGACCAAGATAATATCTAATCCACTAGAATCTCATGCATGATTGAGTTAATATTCAAAATCCATGAAGAAGGTCCCAAAAGAAAGAATAAGAGTGGGAAGAACATATAATGGAACACACAAACTAGATTGTTTGCAAGTTTTACACTTTTATAGATGAGATTTTTAGGATTCAAGTATGAAATAAATAAATAACTTATGGTTATATCACTATTGAATACCTCTACCAAGTATGTAAAATCTTCTCTCATTACTCCATAAAATTTTAGAAAGTTTTCTCATTTTCTTAGATAAAATACACTTCTCATGTTAATACTTGGTTAAGGTAATAACCTTTGATGTGAATATAGATGGTAGGGACATTCTGATAAATTAAGATTTTTTTAAAAATACCATCTTGAAATGGTCTGTACCTTCCTTCTACTTATATTCTAGAAAAAAAGGACCAAGGAATTCTATAAAGTGACTGATAAAACTAAAAGAAAATCTAAAGGTGATCAAATACTCACATGATGAAATAAGATTAATGTATCATGCATCGTGAAAGTGTAAGAGGAAAGAATTGGAGGATGGATAAAAGGTATATCTATTAGGGATATGGACACTCAGATAGTAGTAAAGTAATGCCTAATCTTCCCTAGTTTTAATATGCTTCAAATAAACTAGAATGAAACCTATAGTTTATTCCAAGTGCTTGCTAAAATCCTCAAGACAAGGGTAAAATAAAATAACTTCATCACACATAGATCCAAGTTATGATTAGAATTAATATGTTTCATGAAGTATTAGGAGTCTCTTTCATGTTTATAATTCAATTATTATTTTATGGTATGATTCATGTTGATTTCCATTTTTTAACCAATAATTCTAAGTTCTCGAATACTCGAGAGTATTCCCCTTGTGAGTCAATATTTGTTCTACTCAACACAAACCATTATTAATTTTTCAAATAAGGACCCAATGTAGTCTAAAAATCTTATATCTATTTTCAAAATCTTTTCTCATTGACATTTTTATGCACACCTAGATAAGCTCATAACTTTTTAAAAGTCCTTATTCAACGTGTATTATTTTTTTATGTGATGATCATGTATAAATACAATTGGTAGTCCCTCCTTATCCATGTTTTTACTATATGAATTATTTAAACTAATGTATTAATGGTGTTTGGGAAGTTTTGCATATATACACATTTATTGAAAATGTGCTTGAAATACATAACTAAAATCCTAAGTTTTAGACTTCATGTGTTTTACACTTTATGAATTATGTATTTCACATATTTTAGTATTTTAGAAATTTTTATCTTTGCAAACTTGGTCTTTGTAAATTTTGTTTCCAGGGTTTTTAATTAGAATGTGTGTTTGTTAGAAGTTTTGATTTCTAAACTTTTATTCATCTCAAAAAAATTTACCAACAACCTTTGGCATCTCTGAACTTCTTAGTCTTCACAAGTTTTCACCTACAAAAGTTTTTTCCTTCACATATTCTACTCTTCAGAAACTATGTTTGGAAACTTTGTCTTCATAATATGTGTTCATAAATCTTTATGTTTTCAAGTCATGTGCTTTTGCATTTTTGTTATTTTCATCTTTTTGGTCTTCACAAGAAATGTTTGTTAGAACCTGTGTTTGTCAAAATTTTCAGCCTTCGTGAGTTTTACCCTTTGCATATTTTGGCATTTTGGAATTTTTGTAAAATTTGACTTCCAAGTATTCATAACTTTTATTCAAAACTTTTGTTCATGAAGTTTATTTGGGATATTTTTTCACAATTTGTATTCTTCACAACCTTTGTCTTTGCATTATCCAATCTCAACAAAAGTTTTGACACCTAAATTTTGAAGGCATGCCACATGGAAATATTAATTTTGTGTGGAATTAATGATAGGTTGACACATGTTTAAGTCTACAACATGGAATTTATTTGATCGTATATAAATTATACATGGTATACCCACCAAATTAAAGTGGTAACATTTGATGTAAATGAATAAAATAAGATTGGAGATGTTGGGAATTAATGTTGCATGAATTGGAATTAAAGTTTTATACTCAAAATCTATTTTAGAAAATTTATAAGAGACTTTGTGCCTATTGATTGAAAATTATATTGAGCAAATTTTCACTCCAAAGATAATTTAAAGCCCTAGTTATATGCATTCAAGTGTGGACTATCTCTAGTAAGAGTGAAAATAGTTTAATTTTACATGAACATATAGGGTAGCAATGGCATCATCATCTAAGGTGTCTAGGGGAGTATTTCCACCACTAAAGTTCTCCATTAATGACTTCACAAAATACACAAACATTGTCTTTGACTCAATAGTTTTAAATTATGATTATGCTAATTATATAACTTTGTGGGATGTAGTGCAAAATGTAGATGCCCACTCATATGAATAAAATCTAATGGATGAGTAGAGGTAGTTAGTAGTAGACTTGCTAGAACTAAAATGTAAATAGCTATACTTTGAAGCTACCAAGCCTAAATTGACCTAATTTGGAACTTGTTCTTCATAGGGAAGGTGATTTACAAAAACTTATTACACCACTTGAATAATAAGACAGTTATCACCTGCATCTCTAGCAATTAATTCCAAAGATACCTATGACTACCCATTTCATATGCTACATTCAATAAGAATAGAGTAAAATTATGGAGGAAAACAATCATAATAGAGAATACATTAAATAAATGGATTTCTCTTAGATAGGTGGTCACCCTCAAGGCCAAGGAACCCATGATGATAACTAGTTTTGGGATGGGAATCTACATTGGGATGGCCTTGCTAAATAGATTGTATAGGTAAAATAGCATTCACTTCCTCCACCTAAAGTGGGTTTTGTTACTATACCTATTTATGACATTATATATCACTTTCACCTTGGGAGAAATTATTATTACCAGGATATAGAAACAAATGTTCAATAAGGATAAGAGGCCCACAGGCATCCACTTCTACATGATGTCATATTTGTTAGATGTAGTCATGGTCATCATCTATGTTCATAATTGTTCACTCTAGAACCCTAACCCATAATGCATAAATAATAAAGTATGAAATTTTTATTCATTCCTCCATATCTATTCTTATATGAGAAACATCATCTAAAAAGTTGAGAATGTCTACCCTCAAGTATGTAAGGCAATTCATGAAGAACCCCTAAATTGAGTTTTAGAAAGTATCAGGGAGACACTCTAAATAAAGGGGGGATATTGGCTATACCTATATTATACTATTATTATGGTGGTAAGACATAAGTTCTCCCTTTATGTTTCCCCAATTATGTCCTAGATAAATTAGCAAAGTAGGAAATAGCCTACCAACTATGGTGGAGCATAGATGAAGACATGAAGAATAAACACAAGAGTGTGTTCCATAATGATTAGCCATATGTGATACACAAAACAAGAAACATTTTAGAGAAGTCATCAAAACTAGAGATTTTTAATCATTGGCATCTTTGTCACATAGGGATTGGGATCCTCATGGCCTTATCTAGAATCATATACAAGGATTATGTATCCCATACCAACACAAACCTTATGAGTATGTATTTATATTAAAGGATGATACTGAGGTGAAGGAAAGGGTGAGAGTGGTTGGGTTGATAGATTATCATTTAAGATCCATCCATCAAAACTATGGAGGCACATACCAGACTTTCACCTCTTGGTGGATGGGCAACTACATACTACTAAACCTCTCAATCAACCCAACAACCTATGGACAAAGAAACATCCTCTAAATCACCACCCATTGTGATGATAATTGTGAAGTAGGAATAAGGTGTGGAAGAGACACATATAGTGTCTAATTCATTATAAGAAGGTCCTTGCAAAGCTTCACCATAACTTGTAATGAAGGTTACCAAGAAATATAAAGAGGTGGGGAAATGCCTAATGTTACAACTTCTTTAGGAGGAGATAAATAACTAATTTACATTGATTCCTATGACTCTAAAGACACATGTCTCCCCATTTATACCTCAAATATTTTGATATAATCATGGATGTTGCACCTTCTACCACTTAGTAGAATCCACCCTCATCTAGAAAGACAACAATTTGTTACAAGAAGAAATTAATAACCCCTAAAGACCCTCTTCCATCATAAGAGTCTCTAGTGAGTTCAAATGTGGAGGCACCATCAAATGATCCTAAGGATGAGGATGAATAACTAAAAAGAGTTAAAATATTAAATCTTTAGGGGATCAAAGGAAAAAAACTAATGGATGAAAACAAATTAGATGAGGTCACCATTAATCCAACCATTATTGCTTCACTTCCTTTGGGTCCTATTGTTTCTTCAGTTCTAATGTTTACTATAATCATTTTTGCTCCCATTATTCCTCTTAGTCATGTTGTTTATATATCTCTTGTTTATTCTAGTGTTGAGTATAGACATTTTAATCATGCACCATATGTATCTTATGACATGTGTATTATGGTTGAGTCTAATATCCTAAAATCCTGAAATCCTAAAATAGGTTAAGTCTGAAATGTGGTAGAATCCTCCAAACCCTATAATTTGCATCGTAATTCCTAGAGGTTTGAAACCCCTCTCAAACATCTTGAAATTATATACATAAAATATAGTAAAGTAAATGTCTATATATAAATGTAAACTTAAATATTTATTTTATGTATATACTACCTAATTCACCCATAGTAATTACTTTTACTAATTACCATTTTAATTATTTAATCACCCATAATCCTAAAATATCTATACAAAATCCATTATAACAAAATAAATAATACCTTTAACAACCTCCCTCATAATCCAAAACTCATGCAACAACTTTAGGTTATATTTATCGAGCTTAACACATGGTTGAAAATAATAAAATATCACCTAAGCCTAAATATGGTAAATTGGCAGTGATCCATCTGTGATCAACACTAATTTTCCTAGATCAACATTGATTATATAAACATGTGCATTGCTCTTTGCAAAGGATGTGATTTTGATCAAAGAAATGCTAATGTAATTCTAATTAATTATGTTGCTAATTTTGCATGAAATATACATTGTAAGCAGAGACCTTGTTATCCTTCAAGAAGCTTATAATTCAAAATATCCATCTCACCCCATTGAAGGATGGTAATGCAATCCAGGTAAGTTTACTTATTTTTATTAGAATCTCTATTAATCTTATATGTTTTATTTATTATACCATGTTATCTTTTATTAACATCCCTTTTATCCCTAGGAAATTATTATCCATTCCAAACCATATTATATCCTTTAAGATCTCTATTTAATCCCTTGCACTCAGATTTATGTCCATCCATGTAGAATCATTACCAATTCATCTAAATCATCACTGATTTATTTGAATTGGCACTAATTCTATAGATTAATTATCGATCAAGCTTTGTGTTTTTGTTACTCTATTTTAGAACCCAATCTTGTTATAACGACTTGAATTAATCTTAATCAATATATATATATATATATATATATCTTGATCATTTGCAGCTATTTATCTTGTTTATCTTATCCATGTATCTTAAACAATTCATATGCATTTATCTTGTCAAATATCTTTAGTATGATCTATATTTAATTTATATTTATTATCCACTTGATTTCATGATCTACATTTCTTTGTGAATTTATTAATTCATTTCCTTTTCTCTTGATCGTTGTCTTCATTCAAAATAAAAATCCAAAATTGATTTTTTAAATTTATTTTTAAAGGTTTAAAAAGAATTGAATCCATTACTTACTTAGATAATTCACATAGAGTAATTTAGGTAGATCAATTTATCATAGCAATCAATTCTTTTCACACACATACCAACCCACTTACACAATCAATTCATCAAGCATTAACATAAGGAAAGCAACTAAGATTTCATCACCTAGAAATAACCTTCATCTTGCCTATCATACTTGGATTTCACCACCAAGGGGAGAACCAACTCAGTATGGTGACTAAGTATCAACTCTATATATCAAGATTATACTAGAAAAGAACCTGACACCCTTATGCTATGGTTTTTGAAGTGAGGGGGTAGGCCCCAATACCAATCCACATACTAATTTGAATATAGAGATATTTTGAGACTAAACAAACCTAAAACCATCTCTAAGTTTCCATTTGTTAGTACCCTCATTAATATTTTTTCTTATCACACTTTAAATTTTTTTTTTTAAAAGTAAAATCTTTTAAGTATGTTTAGTAGTGTGTGTGTGTTTATTTCCACTAAATCAAATAAAAAAATCTTATTCTTATTTGTGTTGTGTTTTATGTGTTTAATTTTATTGTAATTCATCTTCCTTAATGGAATATTCACTGACCCCCCTACATCTCTTGAATCCATCAGGGATAGTCCTCCATAATTCTATCTACAAGGATACATTGGGTTTGATAGCATTTTAGATAGCAACCCAATATCCTTTAACTACTATCTTACATTATGATCAAGACATATCCATGTTTATCCCCTTCCTAAATATGATCTATTTAGACATATCCCACTTATATAAGGATCTGATAGACACTTGGTGGTTATGTTTTAAACCATGGACCCTCAAACACCACCACCACCAACTAGTCCTCATGCAACAAATAACACCAACACAATACCACCAATGACAACTAGTAGTCCTCTAGTTTCCACCACTATTATTGAAAAAAACAACCACCTCCAATAATATATAGTGCTTACACAAATACCATTCAAAACCATAACACTATTACTTCATAACCTATGTCTCATATACCACCAACAACCCCCTTAAAAAACCTATTATTTTCCATACCTACAACATTGCCACCAATCCAAACACATGTGGCCACTAGTCCTCAATATATAATTCCTCAATTACAATCCTCTCAACAAATACCTCACCAATATCAATATGTATCATCTTTCAATCCATCCTATCATTAATCCATACCCTCCTAGTATCATCCTATACTACCTCAACTCCATTAATCAACACCATGCCATTGGTTACCACCTAGCTCAATCACTTCCCACGTCATTAACTCCTTAAAAACATATTCAATAGAATTAAACCCCTCCTAACATCTTAAGTGGCCTTCCCCCACATGATCCTCAATTGGACATCCTTCACATCCTCATGGATAGAATGTCTCATCTAGAAGTGTCCAACATATTAAATAAGTGTATACCCTCTTATGAATAATCTATAGTGAGCATATAAACCTAGTAGTCCCCATGTGACCATATCCTTCATAGTGAAAAGTACCTAAATTTACTAAATTCTAAAACAAAGAAGATCCCCAATAACACCTTAGGGTGGTTAGACATACATGTTACCTCCTATCCCATGACAACACCATCCCCTTAAGAATTTTTACAATATCATTAGCTGGACCATCTTTGGATTGGTATAGTTCCATTCCATAAAACTCTCTATTTTAATTTAATCAATTAGCTCATATTTTCCTAGAGCACTTTTCGATAAACATCACATAGAAAATAACCATCCCTAACTTATATGCTATATAATAATTTGAAGTTAAATTTGTTATTAAATTTATTTTATAGTGGTGTAACGTTATAAATCAACTATCATTTTATTCATGCACTAGACAGATCTCATCTACACTCCAAATCCAATCTTTTGAAAATTTTGATGAAGCTTTCATTATGGCTTGAAAACTATAATTTCAATCCTATGATCAAGGTGAAGTTAGATTATAGAGCAAAAATACCAAATTAGAAACTTTTAAGGAATTCAACAACCCTAAGCCAAAGGGCATTACCAATGTTATAGTTCTAAATGTTTCCCCTCCATCAACACCCAACCAGTCTAGTCATTCCTCTTCCCAGACACAACCTTGAAGATCACTTACATGATTTCCCTTAGAAATTATACACCTTTAGAAGAATCTTATGCTTCTATACTTGATAAGATTTTGAATGCCTTTGTTATAGAGCTTCCTCCAATTAGGTTTGTTGATGATTCTTTTCCTAAACTAAGTTAGTTTAATGAAAATGAATTTTATGGCTATCATCATTTAATTGTCCATGATCTTAATAGATACTACTAATTCAAAAGCATAGTCCAAAATCTTATTGATAGAGGGTAAATTTAATTAGATAACCCTAATTTTCCCTTGAATAATTCCTTATAAATCTATAGACAACCATTTCCCAATAATCCCTCATCATCAAACTCCATACAAACACACACTGAAGATCCCCAATAATAAGGAACTCACATGATCAATACTATCAAAGACCAATTGCTACCAAAAAAAGTTATTATGTCTCTAGACTCATCCCTTGAAATACTAAACCTCCTTATAGGAGATACCTTAGAGGTAAAATAATCTAATCTAATTGAAACCATCCCCATCACCCATTACAACCCCATTGATCTCATTACATGGAATCCCCCAAAAGAGGAATATTTTAAATATATTTGTAACTCCATTCCAAAAATAAAAGATAAAAAGGAAAATCAAAATAAATGCCTTGGTATCCTAAAAGAAGAATCTCTCCAATACCCACCAATTATATTAAAACTCACATTGCCATATAAAGGTAAAAACATTAAATTGATTTATAACAATATCACTAACACATCTAATAACATTAAAAAGAAAAAATTAACAATGCCTCTAATCTAAAGTAAGCCATCCATTCTAGGACCTCTCCCTTCAGCTAAACAATCTATCATGATCATTGGGTCACCCTCTAAAGGGCCTATCCAAAAGTATCCTCCTCTCTTACTGACACCAAAATTTTTTACCAAATGCTCCACCTCTAGACACTGAAAGATCTCACCTAAAGACATAAAAAAACACCTCCTGATAAGCTTATCTAGATGACAAATACCAAAGCCAAATTAGCTCAGAAGTTTGTACCCCAAAAGGATGATAAGTGACTACTAGACCCATTATGAGGGTCATACACTACCATTCTAAACCAAAATTTTCAAGCATCCCTCATTTCTTTACCACCCATCAAACCTTTCAGTCCCCACACTCAAAAACCTCCCTGTGTAGAGAAGATCAAGTGTGCACCTATCATAGGACTCCTGGCCACGATATTTAAAATTGTAATGTGTTTAAAGCCATAGTTTGGGATATTTTTAAGAATGATGACCTTTTAAATGAGGAATTTTACCTTGATCCCATCTTTGACTAGGAAACATAGCTCACTTCTTTTATTTCTTCATAATATTTATCAAAGAAAACCTAAAATCACTCACCAACCTTAATAGGCAAACTAATCTTATAGATAAACATTATCGATATAGCTACACTATCATTAAAAAAAGATCATAAAGCTCAAAATACAACCAAAGATAAAGCACCCATCATGGGGGATCATGCCTCTACATTACATCAACACCTCAAATACACATATGAATGCAAAACCCACACTATCCCAATAAACCCACATCATTTTAATTAACTCTCATTGGGGGAGTATTACTTATAAACACTTGATACCCATCTTAATCCTCAATTGTATATTCATCCTAGTTGACAATCTACTTATCACCTTATCTTTATAGAGGCTACTTCCCTTAGGTTCTTCTCATCTCTATACCTATTTAATAAATTGGGAATGGATCAATCCTCCCCATAAATTGATGTGTCATAAGTATGAGAAAGGATTAATTGAGAAAAACTTGTTCCTAATTGACTTGGATCATATGGATTTGGGGCATAGCATGTAGCATCCCTTGAAGTGAAACTAGAAATGAGTCTTTCAATGATTTGCATATATGCTCTATTTATCATTAATAGTTTTGGTTATTCATAAATCAACTTAGGCTTCTTATTACTTACATTCACAAAGTTCCACACATATAACCTATAATGATATAGAACTAGCATACATACCTTAGATAAATCTATGTAAAATACAATGATATATCATTCTTAATACATAGATTTATCTAAAACATGTATTCTAGTTTATTTTTTTATTTGGTCAGATAAAATCCAAGTTTTATAGGGATCTTGGAACCACCAAAGTGTAGTACAGATATTTTAAATAGGCCAAAATAAGGTCAAGAAACCAAAACAACAAAAAACTACAAGATTAAACTGAAAACCAAAAAAATAGGAAACTAAAATGAAGCTTAGGATGAAAGCCCCTTTGGTGGGTCTTCAATATCTTCAAGAATATTCACTAAGATAATATGTTTTAACTTAGAAACCTCTACCTAAGTGTGGTTCCTAGGGCCCCCAGTAACTTCATTAGGGAAGAGCATACAAGGATGCTTTTGTCCTTTAACTTGTAGGGAAGATTGATTTGGGGGAAGCCCCTTGGGAAAACATAGAGGGGGGGATATTAAGGTTTTAGTTGATTGAATGGTAGTAGACAGGGTGATTTGGGTAGACTAAAAAAAACCTTAAACCATGTATTTGGCTTGTCTATGCAAAGAGTTCTAGTCCTGAATGAGTTTGGTAAGGGACATCCTCACTTGTTAAACCTTGGAGTTAAATTTCTCTAGCTATGATTTATTCCTTTCTATTTCCTCAGTTAGAAAGGCTTTCCCTTTCATAGTAGACTCCATTGGGGTACCCACATTGAGAGAGATAAACTTAGATTTGGGGATAAACAACTTAAGGGGGAGATATTTAGAAGGGGACTTGGACAAGCTATCCTTGGGGGAGTGAATAGAGGTCTGGTGGGATCCCACGATGGGGTCCGCTACCAAGGATTCCTACCTAGAGTAGGATCCCATAAGGGGAACCTCTTGACCATGGAGGGATTAGCCATGCTTGACTAGTAGGAGAATCAAACCTTTGTTGAGGATGAGATTAGACCCATTCACTCGATGTAGTAGAAGAGTGCTTTTGAGGGATTTTAGTAAAAAGAAAGGTAGACTAATTTTATATCCAATGACATTATTTATCAACAAAAGGGGTTGTAAACTATAAGAGTGTATTTACATTCAAACATCATATAATGCATTACTTGAAGACAAATGTTGGGCCAATAACAAAGGAGATCAATCTATGGAAAACCTTTCTTATTCATCTACACAAAGTCATTTATCCTAAAAAAATATTACAGTATCTTTTTTTTATTGGTCCTTAAATGCCTTGGTGCCTTCACATGACATACCAGTCGCTTCTATAATGAATTACTATGTAACATTAATTTTGATGCTGTGAAAGTTTAATTTTCACTTATTCTAAGTCGTAATGAATTCATGGGCAACCTATATATTGTGTTTCATGACTCACTCCATGAACTTCATGAGACCCCAATGTTTTAGCTTTTTCTAGACTTTTTTCTAGCTATAAACATACTTGCAAGAGGTGGGTTCCAATCTATCCCTATCTCCTCCCATCAAATTAGTGTATGTATAACCAAAGTAAGTAGGAGGAGGATTCTAAATGAATTAGATTTGAAAGAAGTAAGTGTGGTTTAGGAAGCCCACCAAATACTCATTATAACAATTATGTCCCTTTCTATAGGTATAATTTTGGATCAACCTAATTAAGATCCACCCCTTTGAATTAGGATCATACACATGTAGAGGCGTGATGTTTTTGACATGCATTGGTACCTTTAGCCCATAAGACATTAAGAACATTAATGGAGATGCTTCTTTCATGTATTCTAGTTTATGAATATGATGTAAAATTTATATCTTACCTATAAATTAATTATGATTATTTGTATATTATATATTTATTTATTATGATGTGGTAATATTTTTTATGTATGATTATTTATAAATAGAATAATATGGCAAAATCTATATATTACGTATAAATTATTTATGATTATCTAATTATTTATAAATATAATGTAGTAAAATTTATATATTACCCATAAATTATTTATTATGATGTTATAATATTTTTTATAATAACTTATTTTTACAATTCCATTTTTATAATTATTAATAAATATTATGTGGTAATATGATTATTTATTTATTAATTATGACGTTTTAATATAATTCAACTAGTTAAATGTAAATCAATTTCACATTAAAGGCAATGAGGGAAGTTGTCCAGTAAAAACAATGAGATAAAAAGTAATCTTTAAAACATTAATGTAAAAAAATCATATTTTATCTACGTAATATGGAATGATAATTCAATTTAACCTATTTTTTATTCTTCTTTACTTTTTATTTCCCTCTCTATCTATATATATTTTTCATTTTAATTTATTTGTATTTATATGTTGTTTTTTTAAACCATTATGTTAGTTATTTTATTTTTTATTTAATCATGTCATCTTTGATATGATTAAAATTATTTTATATTTTACTTTATAATTTCCACATTCAAATAATTAAATGATAACATTCTTACACCATTAAAACTCTCAACCACCTCCCCCAAATGCCATTGTAAGAACAACTATAGGTGTAGCTATGTGGTCATAAGATATCACTTTCTTCATGACTTTAAATGTGAGCACCTTAGCTCTGCTCAAAGCTTTTTTCTACTAGATATTCTCTACCTATATCTAGGATGAAGCCCCAAATCATTATTTCCCATAACAAGGATCACAATATCACCTTATGTCACATCTTTGTCCTCATGAACATGACTTAGTCCAAATCAAAGTCAATCTATGTTTTCCTTAATTCAAAATCAATAATATGGGATAAAAATCAAGCAATGGGAAAAATTATAGACTGTTCCCTTGAAGGATGGCTATTAATAAAAGTATAAAAGTGCAGACTACTCCCTTAAAGGACAATTATATATATACCACTCCCTTGAAGGATGGATATCCAAAATTAAAAAGCAAAAGATCTTCTCACAAATATTATCTTTCCTATCTTATCCAAAAGTTAACAAGCATGCCCATCAAAATATAAAATCAAAAGTCAAATAATATCCCAAGAAAGCTTCTTGTATTGATCAACTTTTCAAAATTTAGTAGACTTCTTACATTGATCAATTATTGAAAAAATTAAACATGGGTTGGCCCCAGTTGGTCCTATTGTCATTAGTACACTAAGACTTATCCTCTGACATAAAGAGATAGCATAATACTAAATCCATATATGCCCATCTTCATATCATTTCCCATTTTCAAGAATCCTAGGCTTGGTTGATTGAAAACCACCAAAGCATTTATTAGCATTAGATAGGGCTTACAAGAGTGCATAAATCATAAATGATCTCATTCCTCACCATAATCCCATCAAACTAAGGAATTGAAGTCCACCTTGGTTACTCTTTTTCTCATATATCATATAGCAAATCCATAGGCACCATCAATCCATCCAATGTAAACCATCCAAATTCATTAGATATTATTGATATTTATCCAATGAGCAAATGATGTTTAGACCATATTATTTATATCCATAAGAATGATTAGTGTCAATCCATGTGTTTGACCTCATTCCCTTATTTTTCATTTACTTGCATGCTTCACAATAGATGGTTTTATATACAAGCTAAGCATATTAAAAATGTTATAATTATGATATTTTACACATAGAACCTTAGGTTAGTGGAGGATGACCCCCTAATGGTCCCAAAACCTATCCTGTCTCACCATTTATTAGGGAAAAATCCTTGGTGGATCCTAAAAGGGCATGTTTTACCTTGTGACAATATGTCTATAGGCAGTTCCCTAACTCTTAGCACAATAGGTGCTTTGGTCAGACCTCCTTATCATTTTTTTCTTGGTAGCCTTTGTTTAAACCCACTTGTTCATAATGGTGGTTATATGATTTTGGCCTTGGGTCTTTTTTTTTGTCATATCCCAATCCTTATAAGTGCAAACTAGTTGCTCATTCAAAAATCCATGTCATTTACATTCACTTTTATCCCTTAGATTCTCATCTTATCCTACCATCCACATCACTTCAAACCCATCACCATCTTGTTATCCTATTCTAGATCTTGGTTTGAGGGGAATACCTCCTCATGTAGTTGGGGCATCAAAACCCTCCTAATTTTTGTCTCATAGCTAATTGCTACACATCACTCAATAATTAGGGGTAAATGTAGACACTAGATTATGCACCATAAGTATATTATGACATGTGCATTATGGATAAGTCTAATATCCTAAAATACTGAAATAGACTAAGTCTAATATCCTAAAATCCTAAAATAGGTTAAGTTTGAAATCTTGTAGAATCTTCCAAAACCTATAATTTGTATCATAACTCCTAGAGGTCTGAAACCCCTCTTAAATATCCTAAATGTATATACATAAAATATAAATTAAATTATAATAAAATAAATGTCTATATATAAATGTAAACTTAAATGTTTATTTTATGTATATACTACCTAGTTCACCCATTCTAATTAATTTTAATAATTACCATTATAATTATTTAATCACTTGTAATCCTAAAATATCTAAACAAAATACATTATTAAAAAAAAATACCCTTAACAACCTCCCTCACAATCCAAAACCCATGAAAAAACTTTATGTTACATTTACCAAGATTAGCACATGGTTAAAAATAATCAAATGTCACCTAAGCTTCAATATGGTGAGTTGGTAGCAATCCATTCATTTTCAGTACCAATTTTCCTAGATCGACATTGATTATATAAACCTATGCATTGCTCTTTGTAAAGGATGTGATTTTGACTAGAGAAACATTAATCAAATTCCCATTACCTATGTTTTTGATGTTGTGTGGAATCTATGATGTAAATAAAGACCTTGTTAGCCTTCAAGAATCTTAAAATTCAAAATATCCATCTCCCACATTGAAGGATGGCAATGCAGTCCAAGTAAGTATTATTTTTATTGGTTATATCCATCTCACCCCATTGAAGGATGGCAATGCAGTCCAAGTAAGTATTATTTTTATTGGCATCTCTATTATTCTTCTTTGTTATATTTATTTTGCCTTGTTATCTTTGATTAACATCCATTTTATCCCTAAAACATCATTAGCCATATAAAACCATTTTATATCCTTTAATATCTCTATCTAATCCCTTGCACTCATATTTTTATCCATCCATGCAGAATCATCACCAATTCTAGAGAATCATCACCGATTGGACTCTATATTTTTATTACTCTATTTTAGAACCCAAGATTATTTTAACAACTTAAATTAATCTTAATAAAAATATCTATATCTATCTATCTTGATCATCTACATCTATTTATCTAGCCATCTATATTAGATAATGTGTATGCATTTATCTTGTCAAATATCTTTAGCATGATTTATATTTCATTTTATCTTTAATATCCAATTGATTAAATAAACAGTGAGCTGACATCTACTTGAGGAATTTCATAACTTCTTGGGGTTGGTTCCTAACTAGGAATCTCACCTATATATCTATTAATCCATTTTATCCAAGTTTTCTTCTTGTGTGTAAGTTATTATTCCAAGACAAAAATAAGTTCCCTCATTTGTTGGATTCAAATGGTGTGAAACTATGTTTATTTCTCCAAGTATTATTCATAAACCCTACATTTATTTTAAGTTTTTTATTGGAAAATTAAATTAAAAGTAAAAACAAAAAACTACTATAACATTGAGGTTATTTCTTCATCTCTAATGGTTTATACTTCCCCTATTACTACTTTAGTTATTATGTCCCCTACTTGTCCTAAGTCAAAAAGGTTCACTTTAATAATACTATGGGAGCCCTTGCTAGCACTTAATTGCATGTGTCTTCAGCTTGGTTGGGATTTCCCATGCCTTCATCCATTACAACCCAAGCTACTTTTATTATCCCCTCTAAAAAAATATGAATAAACCTACGTATATTATCTATCTAATGCCTCAATTTGGTGATTTAGATTAGTCTAAAATCATAGTTCCATCATTAATAGACCATTGCATGTATAGGCATTAATGCAATCTTTAGGGGACATTTTGACAATGACCACTATTGAGGACACTCATCTAATAGATGTTACACAATTGAAAATCCCACAGTGGGCTACAGACTTGAAGGCCCAAGCTTCCCAAAGACCCAGTTTGACAATAACTAAGATCCCCACTCTAAGCTCCTTTTTTTATAAATCAATGACAACTATCCAAAGGGTCAAGAAGAGGAAAATATAAGATGACTATGGCAAAGGCTTGATTTTCAAATAAAAGCAAGTTATTTTCTCACTATCAAAGAGAAAGATTAGGATAGATAGTTGGATAATCTCTATAAAATGAGGATTTAAAATCCTATCTTTAGGATATATAGATTCCTTGTTAGAAATTCATGAGGGAATTAAACAATCCAAGAAAGAGCTCCATCAAGAATTGAAGAAAGTATGAGAGCAAAAACAAAAATTAAAAGTTCTTAGATCTATTAAAGGTGATGTTCAAAATGTAGCTTTTAGATTGTACAATATTTTGGAAACTATTAGTTCAATGAGAGATAAATTTTCTCCTGACATTATTGAAACTTCCAAATTTTGGATGAGTTAAATCCATCATAGGCTCTTGACCCCATAGGTAAGTTAATAAGCAAGGCCAGTTTTGACCAACTACGCCAATATGCATCTTCCAATTTTAAGCAAAGTTTTTAGGGGTACACACTAGAAGAAATTAAATAGGAATTAGGATTTGCTAGGAAGAAGGTTATATAGGTAGACCAAGACAAAACATGCACACTTATTGACACAAGTCACTAGGGTACATAGTCCTTATCTTTTGAATATATAAGGTTGTAACATAACATCAGATATAAGCACTAATAAGAACTAGAAATGAAGAAACAATTTATGGATGGATCATCTACTTTAACTCCACCTTCTAATACATCCCCTTTGATGACTTTGAGTTCAACCATGTGGTCCCCAACATCTAATAAAACTTAGTTTCTTAGGTTATTTCTATATACATTTTGTACGTAAATTAGTAATATAACTAAGACATATAATAGCTGAATGAATAATCTTGTAAGAATACACATGTTACATGGTTTTTAAGAACAATTCTTATTACAAAGACTCAGTTTTGACTAATTTAAATATGCATGCAAAATTTACATCAATTAGAAATATCATTATAATTATCATTAGCATGTAATTTTAGAGTTTGGCATGGATTTATAAGATGAGGAAACCCCTCCCCAAATCAATTTATATTGTAATCCTCTCTTTTTCAAAGGGGAAGGACGCTGATTATAATTTTTATCAATAGAGGAAGAAATATTTTTATTGTCATGAGATTGTGTTGATGTATTTCTCTTTCAATTCTATGTGATTGTTTGTCTTTATTTTCATAGTTGGTTGATTCAATAATTCAAAGTGTTTAAAAGCTATAGAGTATTTCATGTTATTATTAGTGTATGTTGATATAATATGTGCAATAATTATTATATGATTAGCATATATCATTGATTTTATGTAATTAGGTTGACTATTTCATTTATTTGAGTGTGTATAAATGTCTCTTATTAGTATAGTATTACATGAGTAAGCAATGGCTACTTTAGATACCTCTTTGATCTAAGTTATAATCTTCCAAATAAGTGTGTGAAGAAAAAACTCTAAATAGGAGCAACATTTAGTTGAGATATTTGAGTTTCCTATATCATCTTTTCCTTTGACTCCTTAACTATGTCTGCATATGTGTGTGCAATAACTACTAGCTGTAAGCATTAGTTTTAGACACTTGTACATAAAGAGACCGGCCTAGAAGTAATCCATCTTGAGATCATATAACCTTATTTCATATATTATATTTCCCCCTATTTTTTTGATTTTTTGAGATATACCTACTTTATAATAAGATCTATCCATCTAACTAGGTTTTAACTTCATTTATATTTTCACTCATCTATTCACACCTAGTTAACAACCTACAAGCTCATCTTGCTAATCCACCACCTAATTTTTTAAATCATACTTGTAACTCATGCCATAGAGTAGAGTTTATCTCCATTTAAATCCTAAATTTTTAGAGTTTACCTCATTTAAATTTATGATGTGTTTAAAAACCACATCAAAAGAAATAAAAGTTAGTACTAAAAGGAGGGCCTAAACCACTATATGCCCGTTCATATAAAAGGTTGTCCCTTATATCTAAATTACACTAGAGACACCCAAGAGAGTAACCAAGTCTAGAGCCCAAAACAATATTTTAGTTTCACCTTTGTCATTCTATTGAAGGCCTAGGTATACACCAGTTATTCCCATAATACCTAAACTAGGACACCTTCCCCAATAACAAATCCCTAGTCCATTAGCTAGTTGGATATGATATTGTAGTCCCATGATATGTGCATAATTTACCAAGAAATAGAGATAAGTACCTACCTTATTTCTCCACTTTAGGAGGAATGATGGTAGAGGAACATATCAAGTCTTTTAAAGCTAATTTAAGGTTGATGAATGTTATTAATGAATATGTTGCATGTAAACTTTTACTATTCACATTGCTAGATGCTAGTTATGATTAGTTTCTTAATTTGAAAGAGAATGTGGTTACTTCATGGAACTTGTGTCAAAGCACTTTTATTTCTCAATTCAGATAATTTATCAGTTTGAGTGTGGTATATCAATATTAAGATCGATCCTAATGAGCCAATCTATGTTTTTAATGTGAGTTTTCAGAAGATGTACATTTGGATAAGTGTTGCATATAAACCACTAGTAGCACTAGCACTCAAAATGTAAAATAATTCCCTTGATATAGTTACTATAGTATTTCTATGAAGAGTTGATACTAATAACACTCTATCACTAGCTTATGAAGAAGTAATCCTTATTGATAGGCAATTAAATCCTCAGATACTAGGCACTCTTAGCCTCAATGTTGGTTTTATATCTTTGAATCTAGTGCCTCATGTGAACCAAAATGTTCTTACATTCAACTAGAATTACTTATATACATTACCTCCTATGATGTGACATACACCAAATCATAATTATGGCTTCTTGAATAACCCTACACTAATGAATGGTTATTGATAGAATCAACATTCACTCCCATCCAAGACTACAGTTGCCTAGGCTGTGGATTTTACTGAAGTGGAATTATATTCTATACAAATGATGGTTCAAAAGTTAATAAATGAATTATTAGGCATGTAGAGAAATATACATAATGTTATTGATTGAAATAATAATTATAATTTTGGATTTCAAAGATATAATAGGCCTTTCAATAATCTTGTAAATAATGTGAAATAGAAGCAAACCAATAAGTTGTCAGAGATCAACATAGTAGAGACAAATATACCCAATTTGTGTAGGGTTTATAACACATCACAACATGGTGAGACTGACCCTATTGATTTTTGTGCATCATTTAAAATATTCTAGAAAGAAATGGTCAAGCAAGATTTAATAAATAATCCACCCAATTTATTGCATAATACTAGTTCTTCAAGCACATCTATGGTCTTTGAAACTCATGAGTTTCATTTTTAAAGAAAAGATGATAATGTGCCAGAGGAAAACTTAGATGAGGTACACACACTTTCTATCAATGCCAAAAAAGTAATTACAATTTTAGGAACAAGTAATGCTTCACTATGTCTAGTCCTCCAAATAATGTGACTATTCCCCTAAATTTTAAAGTTGATAATAATCCACCTCACTAAAAATGGAATGAATAACTACTCAATAATGAAGAATAGAGTAAAGGAGGATACAAAATTACTCAGTACATGAAGAAGATAAAATCAAATATCACTCTTCATGAATTGACTCAGATTATTGAATAAAAGGAGCTCATATGGAGATCCATTATAGGGAATTCTACTATAGAGAAGCCAAAATATGCTCATATTAATGTCATAAACAAGAGTCAGCAAGGAGTTCCTATATTATTGTTAACTATTAGGGCATTTGGTAAAAATATACACAATTTTTTAGTTGATTATGGAGATTCAACCATTGTAACTCCAATTTATGTTTATCAAAAGCTAGGATTAACTCCAAGCCCATCTAAGAGGATGGTTTCATATTAGGATAAAAGAGTAGTTCTTGTGGCTGGAAAGATGAAAAATGTACATATCTAAATTTCATCTAGGACATGTGTGAAGATGACTATATACATATTTGTGGTACATATCCTAGAGGGATATGAATAACTACTAAGCATAGATTGGTCAAAGATGTTAAATAGGTATGTATCAATAAACTTCTCTCACATTTGGTGGCCTAGAGAGGTATGCCAAATCAAATTTGAATTGATTAAGATATGAGAATGAATTTTCCAAGTATGGAATAAAACACTAATAATGAATAAGTAAGTTATAAATCTCATAATCTTAGGATTTATACCTTTACCATGATGTATGAGGTACAAAGACCAAAAGTTTAGGGACCTTCCCTATTATGGACTCTCCCTTTTGATGGTGGAAGATCCAAGAAAGGATCAAGAATTAGTATATAATTAGTTGAATTGATATGTAATAAGTACCTATTATAATATAGGTTGCAATTTCCATACACCAATAATAGAAAAAAATATGAGGCACTAATTTTGGGGTTGAAATTCACTCTAAAAACAATGTCAAACAATTGTCAATATATGGATATTTGGAGTTAGTGATTGATTAGGTTAGACATAAGTACTAATGAAAATTTTCATATCTTAATAGATAAGAACACTAGGCTTGGGATTGATTTAGTCATTTAAATCATTTAGTATAGTATTTATTCCTAGGGAATAAAACTAGACTATTGACTCACTGGCTACTTTAACTGCTAATTTAACACCATTAAAATTGTCCAAAGTACAGAGGTTATCTATTGAAATCATAATTTAACCATTAGTTATTGAAAATGTATAATATTTATAGGTGTTTGATGATGATCAAAAAATTATCCAATTCTTTACCAATTCAGGGTACTTTGAATCTCATATCATTGATGATAAAGAACTCAATTATTTATGCTAGAAGGAATTAGGAGAAGGAATCATTAAACTCAAAAAAAAGTGTCTTCCTTTAGGGATGTTTTTTTTGGAGAGAGTATTTGATATGGATATCCAAACCCAATGATTGAGATATCCTAGAGTTAATTAATTTGATTTCAATAAGGAGAACTTAGGGAATGAGAGTGATCCACACGATGTCAACATTGGTCTCATTTGCACCCTAGAATAAAGATAAAGGATAAGATATTTGTTCATATAGTATAAAGATGTGATTTCATGGACCTATGAAGACTTGAAATCTTTCAATCTTAGATTCATCACCCATAAAATATTGCCAAAGCCAAACCATAAGCCAATGAACAACAATTAGAAATTTTTCTTATTTCCTTGGATCAAATACGTTTCTCATATTAATACTTGTTTAAGGTAATAACCATTGATGTATATGTAGATGATATATACATTATGATAAATCAAGTTATTTTTACAAATACTAGTTCACAATGGTTCATGCCTTCTTATACTCGTATTCTAAAAAAAAGGACCAATGCATCCCAAAGAGTGATCAATAAAACTAAAATAAAATCTAAAGGTGATAAAATACTCACATGATGAAATAATATCAATGTATCATGTATCATGAAAGTGTATGAGGAAATAAATGGAGGAGGGATCAAAAGTATTTATGTTAGGGCTATGACACCTAGATGGTAGTAGAGCAATGTTTGAGCTTCCCTAGTTTTAATATTCTTCAAATAAACCAAAATGAAACCTACAATGTATTTCAAGTCCTTGCTAAAATATTCAATATAAGGGTAAAATACAATCACTTCATCCCACGAAGATCCAATATATGATAAAAATTAGTATGTTACATGAAGTATTGGGAATATCTTTCATGTTTCTTATTCAATTACTATTTTATGGTATGATTCATGTTGAATTATAATTGATAAACAAAAAATTTGCATTCTCAAATACTCAGGAGTATTCCCCCTTATGAGTCACCATTTATTATGTTCATCACAACAATTCTTAATTTTTTGAATAGGGACCTAATGTAGTCTAAAAATCCTAGGCCTATTTTGAAAATATTTGCTCATTTACATTCATATACATACCTAGCTAAGCTTATAACTTTAAAAAAGTCATTATTATTCATGTGGATGATTTTCATTATGTATTGATCATATATAAATGTAATGGTAAGTCCCTTGGTATCCAAGTTTTTACTATATGATTTATTAAAACTAACATATTAATTGTCTTCAAGAAGTTTTACATATATATAGGTTTTCTAAACATGCACATGAACTACAAAACTAAAATCCTAATTTTTAGACATGCATATTTTACACTTCATGAATTGTGCATTTCATGTATTTTGGTACTTTAGAACTTTTTCTCTTAGGAAAATTTGTCGTCATAAATTTTTTTGTCAAGGTTTTTTATCTGAATGTGTGTTCATTAGAAGTTTTTATTTTAGAAATTTTATTCATCACAACATTTTTCACCAATGACCTTTAGAATATATGAACTTCCGAGTCTTTGCAAGTTTTTGCCTATGTATATTTTTGCCTTTGCATATTTTACTCTTCATAAATTATGTTTGGAAACTTTGCCTTCATAGGATGTGTTTACAACTCTTGATTTTTACAAGTCACATACTTTGTAAATTTTGTTGTTTGCATATTTTTTATCTTCATAAGAAATATTCATCAAAACCTATGTTCATCAAAATTTTTGGATTTCATGAGTTTTAATCTCCATGTATTTTGGCATTTTGTAATTTTTGTAAAGTGTGACTTCCAAGTATTTGAAACTTTTTTTTTAAAGTGCATTTTGGATTTTTATTCACATATTATGTTCTTTGTAATCTTTGTCTTTGCATTTCATGTATTTGAAGCATCACAAGAATTATTTAGTCCAATCTCAATAAAAGTTATGACACCCAACTTCTGAAGGCACGCCACATGAAAATCCTAATTTTGCATGTAACTAAAGAAATGGTGACATGTGTAGATATGGATTAAAAATATGGTTAGATAAATCATTAGTCAATAAAATCAAGAAAAATGCATAATAACATAACAAACTAAGCCAAATATCTCAAATAGGGTTTGAAAATGAAAATTAAGAGCAAATAAAAGAAAACACATATGCATTACCTTCCCAAGAGAATCCCATCACCCAAATTCATCTCAAAACATGATTTTCCCCTTGATTGGTGCTAAAATATTTGGAAATGATGCAAGGGAAATATCCTCCATCATCTCTTGCTCACCAATGAAACTAGGCTCATGATATAAAATCAATTTTTTGCCTATCTTGAATCTATCCCATTGCAAGTTACGCATAATAAACACCACTCATAAATGAGATGTGGAGAGAATTATGCATAATAAGTTTACATAAATGAAGATTAAAAATGGTGTTCTTGGACTTCCTAGTTATAGATTTTTTAAATTGATCAGGATCAGCCATGATTGTCCATCTTGAGATCAAAATGTGTGGCCATGAATTAATTCAATTTCACATTATTAATCCATAAATACCCTCATAAATATTTGTAAGTGGCATTAAAGAGGCATGGGAGGCCTTAAGCTTTATATTTGTTGCATTTGTGGATTATGGATACCACCCCACAAATGATGTCATTTGATGATGTAGATATTAGGAATCAATTTACAATAAATAAATATTTAGTAACTTCCATGGAATTCTTACTTAATCTCATAATTTGGTTTAATTTATCTAAGTAAGATTAATCAAATTTTAAGAAATTCTTTAAAAATTGGTTGTAGTCAATTAATCAAACTAGTGAGAATGTCATATTACTATGTCATTATTTGAATGGAGAGGAATTAGAAGGATATGTTAGTTGCGTATAAACCAATATCCCATTTAATATGTTATCAACACAAAATAACATATGCACATGTCATGTACTTCTAAATTATAATAAAAGAGTGATCCAGAGCACTAAAATGCAATTTCATCATTTTGACTTGAAATGATTTGATCAAAGCTAATAATCATATAAAATTAATTACCTCATTTAGGGATACATTATCCTAAATTGGCACTTGTATATGAAAATCTCTAACCATTTAGTGCATTTAAGTGTTTTTATCTCAAATATTGCATTTTCACAAATTTCAAGTAAGATTGATAATTTCAACATAATGGTGTTAAAATTTGATCTCTACATTTTGTCCCTATTTGAGAAGGCATAGCGAGCCATTCAAGGAAAACAACATATTTTCAAAAAAAGATTTATTAATAAGAAATTGGAAAGAAATGATCCATGATGCCCCCTTGAGAGGACATACAAGTATGAAAGAGAAGGATGAACTCTTGAAAGAGAGAGAAAGTGAGATTAACCCATGGCACAAATTATATCCATATTGAGCTAATGCTTGCATGCATTAATTCTCAATGACAAAAATATAATTAGAGTATAATGGGCCCTAAGGATGGATGGAAGGGGAAGGATAAAATTCAAAAATAGAAAAGACACACTTTGAACACACCCAAAGCTAGGGTGTAAGCTACATGATTATGGAATGATCAATCATGAAACAAGTTGAACACTAAAATATTGCCAGAATGAGGGTAAAAGTCCGCAGAGATTAGAATTAGATGAAAGAGTAGAACATTTCTCCAAAGAGAGGAAATAATAATGTGCCCCTATAGAGCATATTTGATCTATTGATAGAGTGATTTTCCCCCAGTAGGGTTGATTTATATTTGTGATTGGTTCAATGTTGTGCCCTAATAGGGAAAATTGGCAAGAATAGCTCAAGGATATAACCTACTACATAGGTTAAAATATGAGTAGGCATAAATTTAGATGCAATGGTATAATGACTAAAATAACCATAAGAAGGTAGGTATATGAGGATGTACAATGTGATGAAAGAGATGAACATAATAATAAAGGTGGATGAGTTAACTCAAGATACACCATGTATCCAAGCACTACCTACATAGTCCAGATGAACATCAAGCCAATTTAGTTTAACCAATAGTGGGAGATAATATAATGATGGATGAATAATTTGATTAGGCTCATGATGTATATTAAAATATGCATGTCTTGCATAGAGTTAGGTGTAAGATAAGCCATTGGTACCTAGTTTCATTGGTTCATAAGAGAGTTTATCATCAAAGCTGCATTGACATTGAGACTTGAATCCAAAGCACATATTGCTTGCTATATAAAAATGAAATTATGCATCATAATTATGAGGAACTTATAATGATATTAGATTTCAATTGAAATGAGCCAGTTTAGATGTGACTATGTATAACTAAGGATAATGATAAAAACTATCAAAACTAGAGTTACAACTATTTACATTTAAATAAAAATAAACAAAAATAAAAATAAAAATAAAAGGAATACATAATTGTAACCTAACTTAAAATAAAGATACAAACAATTAGAATTTAAGTAGGAAAAATAATGTATTAAAATCAAAGTAAGAACAACTTGATAAACAACATGAAATAAATATATGAATACTCAATATTTATGTGTACCATCAAGATGTACATGGAAAACAAAATAAATAACAAGACAAAATAACAAAACAAAAGACCAAGAAGAAACAAAAAGAAAAAAGGAATAAAGAAAAATGAATAAATGAAGAGACAAGAAATCACAATAAAACACTAACAAAAATTAAAAACACACACACACAAACAAGAGTTAGTCATAACATTAGTGTGGTTTGAAAACAATTGTTTAGGCATGTGTAGTAGAGGCATTACTTTCTACCACACTGTAAAAAGAACAAGGACACAAAGTTTCCCCAAAGTGATAGGGAGACAACAAGAAAAAATGGGGAAAAAGAAGAAAATGAAGGGGGTAACCAAGCTAAATCTAAATGTACAAGACAGGTAGATGATGCCTACATAGTTCTATGGATGCGAGATCTAACATAAACTTCAAGCCAAATGTAGTTCTCCTAGGAAATGGGATAGAAGAAAAATAATGATAAGAAAAACATGATTAATGTTGTAGAATAAATGGGAAGATGGGCTCACAAAATGGAAATCTAGTAGGATAATTACTTGTAAAATGGAAATATATTGAAACAATTATTTGAAAAATGGCAAGAGCATGAATATAAAAATATACAAAAGTGGAAGACAATGTTTTTGGTCTTTTTGTTGATAATTTTCTAATGTTTTATGAATAAACAATAGAAATTAACTATTAACAATATGTCCAATTAACTACCTATCTAAGGAGATGCATTCCCACAAGTAATAGTTCAAGTAATACCTAAATCAATTGCAACAATCCATACTCACAAATTAGCAAGAGCAAAATCCTATTAAGACAACAATGCCTACCAAATAGTAGTAAAATAAATATAATAGTATGCAGCATGATAGATTTATGAACCATCTCGTAGGAAAAAAATCCTAAGTAAATGCATTTGTGTTCACTTGTCTATAAAAGAAACTAAAAAATATTGCCCTTACTGATCTACTTTTTAGAACTAGCATTAAGAGTGTTCATAATACCTATGAATCATAATTAGGATCATAATTGTTCAAGGGATAAACGTGTTTAGGTTACAATAGGCCAAGACATGAAAAGAATGTGATTCCCAAAGAGAATGGTCCATAATGAATAGGATCTAAAAGTGTATGGTCTAAGGTGATATAAAATATGTTTAGGGTGCCAACAGTCCAAAACATTGACTATCCAGAGTCATAAATTATATGGTTCTCAAAATAATGGTCTAGGGTAGGTCAAAATAAAATGAATATAACCCATTACGAGATGGTCCAGGATATAATGGTAGGATAAAATACTTCAACACAAGTTTCCCCCAAGTAAGGGGTCTTGTAGATAATGGTTAAAACAATTGTCAAGCATATAACCCCTTAAAATGCACAATTTTCATGGGCTCTAAAATTTCTTTGCCACCTAGAGTAGCTAGTTTATATTCCCTTGATCCATAGTTTTCTATGTTAACATAGGGTCCAAGCCAATTGGGTTGAATCTTTCCCTTTTTCTTACATTTAGCATTTATGTTTTTCTCATTCTCTTTCAATACCAAATCACTAATCTCAAACTCCTAAGGGAGAATGTGCTTGTTGTGGCTTCTTCTCAATCTATTATGATAGGCTTACAAATTTTCTATGGAAGCCAAACACTTACCATCAAGGAGTTATAGTTATTTAAACCTTAAGACTCTATATTCCTCATCATCTTCAATATTCTATAAAGATACTCGCAATGAAGTCAACTGGATCTCAATTGGAATAATAGATTTTATGCCATAAACAATGGAGTATGGAGTGGATCCTATAGGTGTTCAATGACTGGTTTAATAATCTTAAAGGGTAGGAGATATTTGTGAGTGCCAATTATGGCCAATGTCATCGACAATCTTATTTAAAATGGTTTTAATATTTTTATTTCATGCCTTATATTTTTTGTTACCTTGTGGTTTATATGGTGTGGATTTCTTGTGATTGATTTTAAATTTTTCACAAAGGTCTTTAACATCTCTATTTATAAAAAGATCCACCATTATTTAATATAATGCATGTTAGGATTCCATATCAAAAGATGATATGGTAATGAATGAATTTTTCTATCTACTTCTTATTAATGTAAGTGAGAGGAATGGCCTCAATCCACATAGTAAAATACTCAGTAGTAGTTAAAATATGTCTATGGCCATCTGAAGATGTGGGGTTTATTTTCTCAATGAGATCAAGGCCCCAAGTAGAAAATGACCATGGTGTAGTGATTGGCTATAATGGTAAGGAAGCTTCATGTGTCAAATTTCCATGTTGTTGACAAGGAACACACTTCCTCACATAATTTCAATCATCTGTATCCATTTTAGGCTAGTAATAACAAAGTCTAAGGAGATTTTTAACTAAGACTACATCATTAGTGTGGGCCCTATTGGCTATTTTGACCACAAGTCAAAATAGTTTAACACCATATAGTAAAAATCTTGTATAAGGGTATATTTAGATGTAATAAAGTGTGTCATGGTCATTTTGATGTTATTTAATGAGCTATTAATCTTGTTCATAGTCCAATCTAGTCCTCAGTGATTTTATGTCACTTAGGGGTCACTTTTAGAGTCATTAATGAAGATAGTATGGTTTTAATTCATATAAAAGTGTTATAAACTCTCTTTCAATGTCCAATGTGTCATATCATGTTATTCATGTCATTACTAACTAAAAAACTAGTAAGTTTCTAACTGAAACCAAGAAAATAGTTTAAAAAGAGGAGGTTTTGGCAATTGTATGGTTTTAAAGGAGTGTGGAACATGTGGAAAGATTATATAATAACTATTAAACTTATTTTAACTTATATTTACACTTGGTTATCTTTTAAATAATACAAAATGGATCAAAACTATTCTTCTCCTCCATCGCTCCACTCGACATGTAAAAGTCATTGACAATTTTCTTCATGGTATAGTTAGTATAAGTTTTAGTTCAAATTATATTGGGTGGTTTTATTACAATTAATATACTTCATATCCATGGTAATATTTTAAGTATTGGTTTCTTATACTTTATGAACCATCCTTTATAAGTTGACTGTCTCATTTTGCTTGCTAATCCCCACACCTTATAATTTTTCTTCTTGTTTGACTTGGTTCATAAAATCCAATTAGAGAAAGTGATTTTAAATAATTTCAACTTCCTTATTTCATGGTTTTAATCCTTTTTTTCATTTTTAGAGGTGATTTATTGAGCTCCAACTTATCTAGTTATAGGTTGAGTACACTAATGGGGTTACAAGCAGGTTTCATCAACTAAAGATGTTTTACTCTCTTGTAATGGTTTAAAATGAATGTGACATGATGTAATATATTATTTTAAATTCATATTAATCACATTTATTTGTGAATATTAGTCTCAAATGAGATTATCCATGGATTTATAGTTAAGAAACACCAACATAGTCAACTTCCTATATGACTGTCATACATAGTTAGTTGAATGAGGTGTTTTGAAGTGTTGAGAATGTTCATGGAGATGTAATGAAGTTTTTTAATAGCTTAGACATACACTTAAACAAGAATAATCAATACAATCTCTCTAAATGGTATATGATAGACTGTGATAATCAAGGCAAACTTTTTACGTAATCGTGTAGTTTAATGCACTCTTACAGGTGCCTTGAGTGAGAATGATCCTGTGTAAATGAATATTTTGAACTAGGTTTAACCCATTCAAATTTTAAAAGATATATTTGAGTTGGTAGAAGTTCTAGGACTGATTTTATGCTTGCATAGTGTCTCTATTCCATATTCATTACCCTGTATATTGTATGTGCACCTATAAGTGGCTCTTATAAAGGCTTGAAGGTGTTGAATGAAGAGTTTGAACATGTTTTATATCTTCCTTAAGGTCTTGATAAGTTGGGTATACCATGAAAATAAATGGTGAAAATATTTATTGGTATTTAGACTTGAGTCATGTACATATGTGGAGAGTGAGTTTTAGGGATTAGTTACCTTAAAAACTCTAAAATAGAGCCTTGGCCATATTTGGTGTCATCATGGAAAAGTGTAATAGGAGGTCTAGACAAGACTAAGTGACTCCATCATGTAGCCCTCATATAATTCAATACTTTATAAAATAAATTGAGTGGTTTTTCCAATAGGGAATGATGTTAGAAGGTCCCTAACTCATGCAACTCTTCACTGGAAGTTTTCAGTATTTACTATAATGATTTGAACTTGAAGTGAATTTATAGTCTAAGGTGGTAGTTTAGGAGCATACTCTCATGGAAGGTAATATTATTGAGGTGATAAAGGTATTTTTTATTCTAATAACATCAAGGAGGGTTAAATTTTAGGGTTTTGACCTACATCATCACCGACAGTTATGCCTTTGCCCTCAACAAAAGTCACCTACAACCTGATTATAGGTACTCACAAATTCATGATATAAACTATAGAGATGGAAAACTTAAAAACACAATAATTTCAAAATTAGAGTGAGTTATAGGAATTCTAAGAGATATAATGAGGTACAAACAAGGTCCTAAGAGTTTAAATGCATTTACAGGAGCTCTTTTGCTCCAAGAATGGTCAAATCTAGTTGACTATATCATGACATTGAGCTAAAACATGGTGGTTTGGAAGTTGGCCTCACATGTGCATGATAAGGAAAAGTTAAAATATGTTGAATTTACCTTAATATAAGGCCTAAAAATTTAATATCCACCTACATGTATCACTTTTTATGTAATAAAACATAGTCATAATTAACCTATCAACTAGGCATGTCAAGTAAAAGGTATGCATTGAGGAGTTTGGCAAAGGTTGAAATGATAAAAATGATTGGATTGCCTTAACCATGGTTATAATAATCTTATGAGATTATCAAGACATGGATAAAAAAGTATGGATAGGTTCTACAAGATAACTTGTAGTCAATATGCTAATTATGCACACAATTAGTGTTCAAGAAGTATGTCTTAGGTTTTGAGATATTTGGGAGACATGTTGATGTGGACAAGATTTGAAACTTTATATAGATGATCACCATAGCTTGGTAAATCAATAGGGGAATTTCCCTGTATTTTATATTAGATAGAGGGAACTCCCAAAAGGGTATATCCTTTAGACTTAGCATGAAAAGGTTAGAGAGATGAGTTGCAGACTATGGAATCACTTCAAGGAATTGTAAGAAGATGTGTTGAGCATGAAAAATTATAGGTAAGTCATCACATGAAATAATAATAACTCAGAGGTAATGGTAAATAATTAAACACATTCAAGTCATTTAGGTATAATCTAGGCCTAAAGCCCAATTAGAGGGCTAATACCATTTTTAAGGCTAGATGGCCATTCCAAAGTATTGGAACATATTCATGAGCATATATAAGGTGTGTGTGAACATTTGGTTTGTAGAGGAGGCCACAAAAGACCATTTCTTGACCTAAGAACATGATAGGGTATACAAAATGCCTTGAAGAGCTCAAGAGGCTAACTTTGAAATCCCATACCTATACAGATTTCTAGCATGGAGATGTGAAGACGTAGTATATGTTGGAGAAGGTCAAAAACAAGGTTTTTATGTAATTTGTTTGGGGTTTGGATATCAAAAATTTATGAACAATCCTTAAGGGTGAAAATTATTTAAGACCCTCTAAAACCTTTGATAAAGACTCGATGGGAAAGATGAAGAAGGAGAGGTATCTTGATGAGCTAGTTTGACTAGGAAATGATCTTAGACTTATAGAGGACTCCCCAGGCCTCCTTCCCATCAAATTGGCTTCTACCCTACTTGTATGGATAGGGTGAAAAATGGATTTACCTAATAGATTTTGATCTTTGGTAGGTACATAAGGGTTTCAAAAGGTGAGGATCAATTTGGGAGATATAATGATAACAAATATAACTCCCTATGTACATCTCTTTCTTAATAAAAGTACATAGTTACCTCTATAAACACCTTCACTTTAGCTAGTCCAAACTAGTATAATGAATGAGATATGATCACCTAGTGAGAAGGTGATAACATAAATTGGGATGACTTTTAATGTTTTCATAATGAATCTAAGGGTAGGAAGACTCTTGACAAATGTCACATCATCATCTGTATGGACTAGTTTGAGAAATTGAAGCACACCTTGGTGCCAAGTGTAAAAGAGGAGTGAAAGAAGGGTAATTATAATTGAAGAAAGTGAGAACACTTGGCCAAAACAATATTAATGATTAGTAACACATCTAATGCATGTTGGATATTGGTTCTAACCCCTCCCTCATAGTGTAATGATTTCATCTATCCATAGTATACTATAGAGTATTTAAGGAATGCAAAATGATGAAGGCAGTTTCTAAGTAAGTAATTGAAGAGTCCTATGATAGATTTGAGGAAGTTTCATACATGGAGAGACATTTATCCATATATAATTTGCATGGCATATTCCATATTCCATTATATTGCAAACATAACTCCTTATCTCAGCTTAACAAGTGTTTTTGTGACTCTTGGACTTCATTATTCTCTCTTATTTCTCACATTCTATAAGTACTAGCCATTTTGTCTCTTGTCTTATAATTCCAAACCATGTATGGTGAATCCCTACTAGTTTGATGTTGTACTTTGCCTTTTAATAATATAATAAATCTAGTTTTGATTTCACAATCATCTTGTCTAAGTGTGCAAAGTGATGAATGGTGAGGTTTAGTGATTTTATCCTTGGTTATCCTTATCCTTTCATGTCTAGTACAAGGAGTTATCATTCTAACAGGTCAAATCGAGTGTATCTAGTGCATTTATCTCACTTAAGGTATGAAATTTTCCTTACATTTATAAATTTAATCTCTAGTCTACTTACCTTGAGTTGTCTCATGCATATCACCTCTGTATTAAAATACTAATGTTAGAACATCTTAGGACTTAAAAGCTAGTTTGTACGTCTTGTTTCTTAATGAAATAAGTATGAGAGCATAGTGGATATCTTCATGGTGTATCACCCCCTTAGAGTAAATTTATTTAATTCATAATCTTATCCCTTTTCCCACAATCAATTAGTTAGTATAGGTGATAAGTGTAGACACCTAAATCTAGCCATCGATAACCTCCAATCAAGCTTTTGGCAAATTTCCATCCAAAATGCATAATTTGGCCTAAAAGCACTAAAACATGCTAAATGATGTGAAACTTACATATTCAAGTGACAATTTTGGCTAGGGTATCACTAAATGGGGTAATGTAATTTATGAGCCAACTAACTTTGATTAGATCATTTCGATTCAAAATGCCAATTTTGCACCCATGTGCTTTGGACTGCTCTTTCCTATAAAATCTTTTGCACAAGACATGTGCCTTTGTTATTTTATTTTGGTAACATCCTAAATGTGAATATGGTTTTAAAACATTTGACATTGACTTCCAATCCAATCCAGTCAAATTTTGGACTAATAACAAGGCATTCTGATCAATTTGAGTAATTTGTGCACAAAGTGCTTAATCATGCTTAAGAACTAATTAACCCATATCAAGGCCTAATAAAAAATTCCATGGAAACTTGTTGAATAATTATTTTGGGAAATGAATATTGAATATCTGCATCATCAAGTGACCTCATTTTTTGGGAAGACATCCGTAGGCCATAAATAATACAAATATCAGGATTCATGCCTCCCATGCCTCATCAATGCCTTCCATGATGCCCTCTATGCCTCTTAATTTCCCCTTATTCCAATGTCATGATGAGGATAATTACAATCTTAATTCCAAAAATTGAATTAATCCTCAACCACACATCTTAATCTTGAGATGGATGATTGAGGTTGATTCTAATCAAATCCAAAAATCTATAAATAAGAGGCCTCACAACATCATTTCTAATCTTTCTTGATGCAAATTTATAATTCCAAATTGGTTCTAAAAGCTTCAAGAAACTATTTTTACCATGTCAAATTGATTCTAAGCCAAGCCAAGCCACAAGCCAAATGGTGCCAAGGAGAGATGGAGGTAGCCAATTTTCCATTGCCAAGGATTTGATAAGCACAATATGAGAAAAGGCATTTAGAGCATCTAAGGAATTAACTCTTATATTTGATCCCTTGATTTTTAATTGTGCTTATCATTTATTTTTTTAACTAAGCTCTCCCTAGTGTCTAGGCCTAGAGATGTTATGATATTAGTGTGTTTCTTTCATTTTGTTTTCATTTTGGAGCTAACACCATACTAACCATCCTCTCTTGATTCAAATTCCTAGATCACAATAAGCACTCCAAGATATATTCAGGGAGCTAGCCCTTAAACCTAGAGGTCTACTTCTACTATAGGTAAACCCACATACCTTTAAGTATTCTAATGTTGCCCAAATATTAGAGTAGGCCTGAATAACCTCCTCTAAGGTGCAATATTTGGTGACAATAGGCCCCAAAATTCCTTCATGAACCTCTTTAAGTGTTATCTTGGATTATCCTAAAGATAAATAATGAAGTAGTGTTCCATCATAGCCTTTACAATAAAGCATATTCCCAAGGAAGGTATAATGAGATATGCAATGAAGGAAAATTTTATGTCAGTTATTGGATAAGTTAGTTGGAAAAACATGATCATGGAAATAATTATAAAAATCTTGGAACTAAGGAAACTCAAGAGGGGGATTAGGACCAACAATGGTGTATACCCCTTTTGAATCGAGCAAGACATGTGTAGACTAAAGATTTTTAATGAGAAACTGATACTCTTTAGCACTACTATCAATCTATATCATGGAACCAATTTTTTCCATTGCATTAGTAAATATATTGTTTTCCCTTAGTACTTATTCAAACTATAGAGATTTAAATGACCTTTGAGATTATCCATAATTTTATTATAAGGTACAAGTTTGTTACCTCTGGTTTGATATTGATCAATGGCCTAATTGATATTCAATTAGGAATCCCCATAGACCATTAAATTTTGTATATCCCACTGTACTACAAGATGAAGTCCTATAATAAGTGCCTCATACTCAACCATATTATTGGTATAATTAACATTGATATGAAATGTTTTGGGAATTATATCCCCTTATGGTGTAATCAATAATATGTCAGCTCCAAATCCATGAGATGTGAAGGAACCATCAAAATATAGTTTCCATTATTCAAGTTCATGTTGCACTTCTTATACTATCATGATAGAATCATTTATAAAGTTGAATCTAAGTGGTTGAGTGTCTATAATAGGGGCTTTTATAAGTTTATCAAAAATAAGACACCCTTTGATACCTTTCTAATTTTTATACTCAACATCAAATTCACTTAGGAGCATGACCCATCTACCGTACATCTTGAGAGAGTTGCTTTGGATAATAAAAATTTGAGAGGATCTACCTTTGAAATAATAATGATTTTATTGTTTAACATATAATGTCACAATTTTTGAGAAGTGAACACCATAGCTAAACATGCCTTATCAATAGGCATATAATTATGTTCATAAGACACCAATGTCTAGCTTAAATAATAGATGACATATTCTTTAACTTGATCATCCTGTTGGGCCAAAAGTGCCCCCAATATATGCTCAATTATTGATATGTAAATAAGTAATGGTTGTCTAGGTGATGGCGGTCTCAAAACTAGAAGGTTAGCCAAATATGTTCTAAGATTTTCAAATGATAATTGACACTCATGATACCATTGAAACCTGGTCCCTTTCCTCAAGAGATGTGTAAATGGGTGGCACTTATTTGCCAATTTATAAATGAACCTATGAATAGACTGGATCTTTCCTTGTAGGCTTCAAAGTTGTTTAATATTTGAAGGTGGAGGCATTTCAACAATGGAATCAACCTTAATAGGGTTAAATTCAATCCCTATTTTCAATATAATAATTCATATAAATTTTATTGAAGTGACTCCAAAGACACACTTCTTAGAATTAAAGTAGACTTTATATTTATGAAGTCTCTTAAAGATTCTTCATAGAATGTCAGGATGTCTAGCACATATTCTTGATTTATATAGGATTTATTCAACATAGTCCTCAATAATATCATGCATCATGTCATGGAAGATGACATTCATGTAACACTAATATGTGGCTCCAACATTCTTCAATCTAAATAGCATGACTTGATAATATAATGTTCCTGATGGAGTGGTTAATGCAATCTTGTGTTGATCTTATTGGGCTATCTTTATCTAATTGTATCTATAAAATTAATCCATGAAGAACATCATCTCATACCCAATACTATAATCAATGATCTGGTTAATGTTGGGTAGATAAAAGTCATCTTTAGGGCATGATTTGTTGATATCTCTAAAATCAATATAAACATGTATACCCTATGGATTTTTGATTATTGGAACTATGTTTGATATCCATTTGGAATAGTCAAGTGGTCTAATGAATGTTACCCCTAATAACTTCTCCAATTCAGCTTTTACCCAAAGAATGATGTATGGATTCATCTTCCTCAACTTATATTTAATTGGCTTGGCATCTAGATGAATAACAAGGTGATGTACAACCAAGTGAGGGTCTAACCTTGACATCTCTAAATGTGCCCATAAAAAATAACATTAAAATCCATCAAAATGGATATAATGTGTTCACATTATACTTTAATAAGTCAAGTTCCAAGGTTAACATTTTTGGGATTATCATATGTTCTTAGATTTACTTCAATAGTGTGCTCTACAAGAAGTGTAGATCCATCTACAAGAACAATATGAAATGTGTGATCGTGATAAGCTTTCTCTACTATAGTTTTTTGTTGTTCCTTCCAAAGCTCTGGATAATGTGATAAATCTAAATCTACAAAATTAGGCAATGTCCAATTATAAAAAATCTTAATTGAATAACAAGATGTTCAAATACTTGTTGTTCTGATGTAATGATAGTACTGGCTATAGGGTTAGGACTTGACAGACCTTGATATTCCGTTAGGGATGAGAAAAATTTCCCATCCAAGAGTGCATAAAATAGGTTTTCACTCAAGGAATTATATTTATATTTACTTTTTCCCTAATCGATGAGCACCTCAAAGAGATTTCCACCCAACAATCTCATTGTTTTATCTTTATTATGACCAAGAAATTTTGCCTATTCTCTAAATTAGGCATAAAGATCCACTAAAAAAATAAATCCTTGTTTATGATTTCCAATGGGTAATCCATCTCTAAGGCCCATATATTCAATAATTGATTTTTTATTTTGGAATTCATCAAGGTGTATGATTGAATTTTTCTAGTCCCAATCAATGAGTTCAAGATGGCAAAGGCATAGGCAACAATGAGGTGTTAAGGTCATAATGGCATTTGAAACAAATAATTATGTGTCATTAAGATCATAAAAAAGGATATAATGGGATGCTACATCACTATTAAGATTCTTATCTTTAGTCAATTTAGAATAATCATTGTCAAAAGTCAAGAGGTCACCCCCAAGCAGTATAAATCTGAGACCATGATTCAAACTAGGTAGTCTAGCTGATAAAGGTTCCAAGATTCCTTACGCTAATGGGATAAGGCCTTTTCCTAAATAATCAAAATTGTCCATGATCTGATTATGCATAAGATATTTTGGATTTTGAAAACAATCAACAATGCTATCAGAATATAACTACTCTCCTTTAATGAAAGCCTCTCAATCCTATTTTGGTGAAGTAGCAGGTACAAATACCATAGGTAGTCTCTCTTCTTCTTTCTTATATTTCCAAATCAAGTTAGGTATGTTAGGGATTTTGGAAGGTTTGTATTTACCAAATGTCTTGAGATACTTTTGCAACTTAGCAATATGGAAGGCATTATTAAGATGGTTTGTGAAATGCCCATGTCTTCAATAACAACTTGTTTTATAAGAGTTATAGGAAATGGAATAGCTAAAGTAGATGCAAGGTCACTAGGTGATCCATAAATATTAGCAAATAAAATTTCACATATTTTTTTAACAATAATAGTTTATATAATTAATTAACATTTAACTTGCAAATCAATTTTAAACAACAATTTTTCAAAGAGATACCAAGAAAATCAACATGCGCAATTGATTATAGAGTTCAACACAATAGCCTACATCTCTAGGTCCTTTATAAGTTGATCTATTAAAAATGCTTGAAAATAATTGCAAAATGTTTTCAAAATATAATTTCACCAACTATAAAGTTTATCCTTAGGCAAATATACTATAAGTCTTTTCTTGTACTTTTTCATGATTTCGTCTTTATCTCGTTTTGCAAGCCTCCTTAGCCTCTTAGTAATAGTTGCTTTGGCTTTTGATTATAAAACTTAAATTTAAAATGAACCTCAAGAAATTTATATAGTGCTTAGGCTCATTAGTGTATCAGTGAGATCTTTATCTTTTTACCCCAATTGGTAGGGTTCAAAACCATTAGCTATGCTTTAGATATTAACAATATATCTTTTATCCCACATTGGTAAAGTGGTAATGGTTTTTAATGTTAAAATCACATGAAATTCTTGATTGATGATGCCTATACATAGGCATTGGGAATGTTATTTTTTCTTTGACATGTTCTATTGGCTTTGAAACATGGCATAGACTTATCACATCATGTTATCCTTGGGAAGTTCGAAGGTGTGTTGGTTGTCTTAGAAGTGCCATGGAACCTTTGACTAGTTGGCATGTCGATAGACTTAGTATCATGGCATTTTCAAGCTTCCACTTCACATGGTGAATAAAACTAGACCATGGAAATAATTAGGTGGTGGTAAGCTATGTGGTTGCTTCAGTACCCACCATATGAACCACTCTTAATCTCACACTTGTCGATGTCCAATTAGATGCTCCATAGCTCTATAAATGCTATGGTCCCCCTCCATGACAAAAGTGGACTACAACTATAGTTCTAGTAGATGGAATTTCACGCTTGTAAAATACCAACTCTAAAACCATAGTTTTTTTCCACCTCGTGCCACATGCCATATGTCTCTACATCATTGGCCCATCTGGTAATTGTTTGACCACATCATAATTTTTGCCTATTGAGTAGCAACTTTGAGAAGCCATATATTTTGACCACACCATTGGTTTTCTACAAATAATATATCATCACAAAGCTCTCGAGATTCTTTACATAGTGGAACTATTTTTTAATCATTCTATGATGGTCAATTTTTATAGTTTGACCAATTTTGACTAGAACTCTGATAAGCTACACAAGGAGCATATGAGCTTTGTTTTTCACATTCAACATACCATTAGAAAGGTCTCAATAGGACCTTTGTAATGGTGTAAGATTTGGTCTATGTTAGGAACTTTTCTAAATTAACCTCTAGATCATACCTCCCCATTAAGAAGTCTTTTTTTCCTCAAAAATCTTGTACTAGACTTGGTGCTACATGTGAGGATCTTTTCATGGCTCTATCTCTTGGTAACTGGCTCTAACTCTGATGATCCCCTGAATGCCAATCAATTTTGAAGATACTCTGATGGGTCTTCAGAATATGATACTATGAAACAAAACGTTTCATAACACTTGGTGTTATAACAATCACCATTTTACAATTACCCTCTTAGGGTCTTACATAGAAACATAATTTTACAAACATTTCCTTTCTTAGGTCTTTACAAAATGTAACTGTAATTATTAAAAACATTGCCCATACTTGGGTCTTATGCATTTATAAATAGTGCCCATTTTTTGGTCTTACAAACATGCATACATATTTACACATACTAAAACATATAGATTAAAAGATAAACCTATCTTCCAAGCTATTATTGATGATTCTCATGATGGCATCTTCATGTTGCCCTGTAGTGTTCTTGTCTACAACATACATGAGTAAAATAACACTGAAGGAACCATTCTCCTATAATGGTTCAATGTATTACCAATGTGCTCACATGAGATATTTTATCCCATCTTTTACAATGTTATATTGATTTTCTTTCTTGGGAAAATTTGATTTTCTCAGAGATAAATATGGTTCTCCTATGATAATGCCACTAAAATGGAGTGGAACCACATCTAATTCAACTTTATCTAATAAGTTTGAGGTAGTTACAAATCATAGTTTACATATTTTACTTACATGTATGTTACTACCATCATCTATCTTATGTAATGAATATGGTTTGAGATGTGGCTTAGTTATCAAACTTAGGGTTTCTACAACATATTTAAAAATTAGATTCTTTTGATAATTTTTATTAAAGATAGCATATATCTTAGAATGATTAACTATTAATCTTTTAAAGAAGTATTGTTTACCTTTCCAGGGTGATAAACTCTAAACTGTTAGCTTCTCCTTGACTATCATTTCTCTCATTAATGTTCTCTCTAGTTATGATTGACAAGTCTTTATCTATTGCCTAACTGAATTTGTAATTACAACCTTTATCTTAGGTTACTGCTAACTTTTCTTGTCTTCTTTAGACAACCTCATTTTGCCAATTTTCTTAAGCATATTTTTAGGGATTTTTTAGCATAATTATAGAACACATTCAATTTTTTCATTTTTATATACCTTAACAAGTCACTTGAAGATGCTTCATCCAATGTATCTGTTGCATCTTTGAATAGTGCTTCTTCCAGCTCTTTGGGGTGTTCTAGCTTACTGCTTGAGTAATCATTCAACTCAGCTTCTTAGAAAATTTGTCCTTCACCTCCATATCCTAACCCTACATGAAGTGTTCTCTTTGCCACTTAGATAGGTTGGAAAATTCCTTGACCATTAATTCCAAGGCCTTTTTATTTAAATCCCATTTTAGCTAATAGCTGAAAACCTATTCCCTTTGTGTGCTTTTCAAATGTACCAACACATGGACATGATAAATGTTTAAGGTTAGCACATTTAGTATCCCTAACATTTTAAACATAGTCGAAAGAGTTGATTTCATTATTTTCATTGTCAAAATGTACATTATAAGACAAATTAATAATTAGAGAAATATTTGTTACTAGATTCACAAAATTATTTTCTTTAATAAGATTAGTAAGAGTATAAAAATTAGAGGAATCACTACTATAACATGAATTTACCTTAATTGTCTAGCTTGTTCCAAACTAAACCTCATAGGTATGATTGGTCATTAGTTGGATTCCTTCTCTTAACATAGTGTTTTTAGCATGCTAGGATGTGAGATAATAATTTCCCATAGTGATCTCCTTAGCTTCTCCCATAACTATTTCAATATATTTTTGATCAAAGAATATCCCTCCAATACCAAAATGTAGGACACCATAATGGGTTACATGCCCACATATTGTGCCATTAGCTCCTCTGAAGGTCTTAATGTGAGGTAATAGAAGAAATTTTATCTTTAGACATTGTGTGAGACCTTCATTAATATAATTGGCTCTAGAACTCCAGTCAAAATAGATCTACATGAACTTCCCCTCAAGAATAGTAGTGTAGTTCTACCTTTGAGTTTCCTCAGAGTGTAGCATAATATCTAGCACTTTGGCTGATAGAAGCTATTACATTAGAGATTTTAGAGTTGTTTGATGATGTACTACTAGTCGAGTTGATTGACTACTATTGGACATGGCTGGTGCCTTGCCTTTCTCCTCATTCTACTTTTTGAACCATAATGGAGCCTCACTTAGGTACATTATCCAGTATTGCTAAGTAATATGACCTAACTGGGCACAATGTCCAAAAGCTCTAAATCTTTATGCATCTTTTTCTTCTATCGATGTTCTTGTTGTAGTTTTGCCCATAACATATTAATGCTTTATTGGAGTTTTTTGATTTGCATCTCCTATTTATGCTCCGCTAATTGCCAACATTACTCTTGGGATTGTAGGTATTACATTATTGCAATGACGATGGTATTTGGTAATAACTAAATTTGTGCTAGTATTGGGTACATTGTATTATAATAGCTAAAAATAAAACCATAAATTCACCCATGAACTTAGATTTGATACCAACCTAATCTGTATATATTAACAAATATGATTACACATATTTTTTTGATTAAAAATAATAATTTATGGAATTAATTAATATTTAACTAGCAAATTAATTTTAAATAGCAATTTTGCAAGGAGACACCAAGAAAATCAACACACATAATTGATTATGGAGTTTAACACAATGGCTACGTCTCCAAGTCTTTTATAGGTCGATCTATTAAAAATGCTTGAAAATACTTAGAAAACATTTTCAAAATAGAATTTCACCAAATGTAAAGTTGATCCTCAGGCAAAAAAATTATAAGTCTTTTCTCTAAATTTTTCATGACTCTGCTCTATCTCCTTCTGCAAGCCTCCTTAGCCTCTTAGTAATAGTTGCTTTGGCTTTTGATTCTAAAACTTGCATTTAAAATTAACCTCGATCACTTTATATAGTGATCAATCTCATTGGTGTATCAGTGAATTCCTTATCTTTTTACCCCAATTAACAGGTTTTAAAACCATCAACTATGCTTTAGAGATTGTCTTTATCTTTTATCCCACATTGGTAAAGTGGGAATGGTTTTTAGTGTTAAAATCCCATGAAATTCATGGTTGATGATGCCTATACATAGGCATTGGGCATGTTATTTAACATTTGATGTGTTCCATTATCTTTAAAATGTGGCATACACTTAGCACATCATGCTATCCTTGGGAAGTTGGAAGGTGTGTTGGCTATCTTGGATGTGGTATGGAACCTTTCACTAGTTGGCATGTTGATGGACTTGGTGTCATGGCATTTTCAAGCTTCTACTTGGAATAGTGAATAAAATTTGACAATGGAAATAATTAGGTGGTGGAAAGCCATGTGGTGGCTTGAGGACCCACCATGTGGACCACTCTTAATCTAACACTTGTTGACATCCAACTAGATGCTCCATAGCTCTACTGATGGTAGGGTCCCCTCCATGACAAAGTGGACTCCACTAGTTATGGCTCTGATAGCCCACCGTTTATGCCTATCAAAGACCAACTATGAAACCACATAGTTGTTTCCTACCTCGTGCCATGTGGAACATGTCTCTGCATCATTGGCCCATTTGGTAATTGTTCAACCACATCATAATTTTTGTCTATTGAGTAGCAACTTTGAGAAGCCATATATTTTTACCACACCATTGGTTTTCTACAAATAATATATCATCACAAAGCTCTCGAGATTCTTTACATAGTGGAACTATTTTTGAATCATTCCATGACGGTCAATTTTTTAGTTTGACTAGTTTTAACCAATTTTGACCATCTTTGACTAGAACTTTGACTAGTTGCACAAGGAACATATGATCTTTTTCCCATGTTCTACATACCATTAAAAAGGTCTCAATGGGCCCTACATAATGGTCTAGTTTTTGGTCTGATTCAGGTCATTTTATGAATTGACCTCTAGATCATACCTCTCCATTAAGAAGGCTTTTGTCATCAAAAAGTTGGTACTAGACTTGGTACTCCATGTAAGGATATTTTTATGGATCTAGCTCTTAAAAACTAGCTCTAACTTTGATGATCCCCTAAATGTTAGTCAATTTTAAAGATACTTTGATGGGTCTTCAAATTCTAAAACTATGAAACAAAATGTTGTATGACACATGGTGTTATAACAATCACCATTTTATAATTGCCCTCTTAGGGTCATACATAGCAACACAATTTTACAAACATTTCCCTTCTTGGGTCTTTGCAATATGTAACTATAATGATTACAAATATTGGCCATACTTGGGTCTTATGCATTTATAAATAGTGCCCATATTTAGGTCTTACAAACATACATACATATTTGCACATACTGAAACATACAGATTAAAAGATATAACTTATCTTTTGAGTTGTTCTTAATTCTTCTCATGATGACATCTTTATGTTTCCCTATAGTGTTCTCATCTAAAACATACATGAGTAAAATAACACTGAAGGCACTATTCTCTTGTAACGGTTCAAGTTATTATTGATGTGCTCACATGATATATTTTATCCCATCCTTTACAATGTTATACTAATTTTCCTTCTTGAAAAAAGTTACCTTTTTCAGAGACAAATATGGTTCTCCTATGATAATGCCACTAAAATGGAGTGGAAACACATCTAATTTAACTTTATCTAAAAATGTGGAGGTAATTACAAACCCTAGTTTACATGTTTTACTTACATGTATGTTATTACCATCATCTATCTTATCCAATGAATATGGTTTGAGATGTGGCTTAGTTTTCAAACCTAGGGTTTGTATAACATCTTCAAAAATTAGATTATTTTGACAATTTGTATCAAAGATAACATCTATCTTAGAATGCTTAATTATTATTCTTTTAAACAAGTGTTGTTTACCTTTCTAAGGTGACAAACTCTAAAGTGTCAACTTCTCATTGACTATCATTTCCCTCATTGATGTTATCTCTATTTCTAATTGACAAGACTCTGTTTGTTTGCTGATTGAAGTTTTAATTACAACCTTTGTCTTAGGTTGTTGCTAAATTTTCTTGTCTTCTTTAGACAACCTCATTTTGGTAGTTTTCTAAAGTATATTTTTAGTATTTTTGGCATAATTATAAAATACATTCAAGTATTTCATTTTTACATACCTTGATGAGTCATTTAAAGATGCTTCATCCAATGTAGTTTTTGCATCTTTCAAGAGTGCTTCTTCCAGCTCTTCAAGGTGTTCTAGCTTATTGCTTGAGTAATCATTCAACTCAACTTCTTTGAAAATTTGTCCTTCACCTCCATATCCTAACCTTGCATGAAGTGGTCTCTTTGCCACTTGGATAGGCTAGACAATTCCTTGACCATTAATGCCATGGCCTTTTCCTTCAAATCCCATTTTAGCTAATAGCTTAGAACCTATTCCCTTTGTGTGTTTTTCAAATGTACCAATACGTGGACTTGATAAATGTTTAGGGTTAGCACATTTAGTATCCCTAACATTTTCAACATAACTAGAAGAGTTGATTTCATTATTTTCATTCTCAAAATATACATCAAAAGGTAAATTAATAATTAGAGCAATATTTGTTTCCAGACTTAAAAAATTATTTTCATTAATAGGAGTAGCAAGAGTATATGAATTAGAGGAATCATTGTTATAACCTAAATTTACCTTAATTATTTGTCTTGTTCCAAACTAAACCTTGTAGGTATGATTGGTCATCAGTTGGATTCCTTCTCCTGATGTAGTGTCTTTAGGATGTCGGGATGTGAGATAATAATTGCCTAGAGTGATCTCCTCAGATTCTCCTAGAACTACGTTAATAGATTTATGATAAAAAAATATCCCTCTAATGCTAAAATACAAGATGTCATAATGGGTCACATGCCCATGTATTTTTCCATCAGCGCCTCTGAATGTCTTAGTGTGAGGTAATAGAAGATATTTTATCTTCAGACATGTGAGACCTTCAGTAATACAACTATCTCCAAAACTCTAGTCAAAATAGATCTACATGAACTTCCTCTCAGTAATAGTAGTGTAATTTCTCCTTTGGGTTTCCTCAAAGTGTATCATAATATCTATCTCTTTAGCTGGTAGTAGCTATCACATTAAAGATTCTAGAGTTATTTGATGATGTACTACTAGTTAGGTTGATTGACTATTGCTAGACATGGTTGGTGCCTTACCTTTCCCCTCCTAATTCTTAAACCATAATAGAACCTGACTTGGGTGTAGTATCCATCATTGCTCAGCAATATGACCTCACTAGGTACAAGTCCTTAAGTCTCTAAATTTTTATGTATTATTTTCTTCTATCAACATTCTTGTTGTAGTTCCACCCACAATGTATTAATGTTTTGTTAGATTTTTTTATTTAAATCTTCTATCTTTGTTCTGCCACTTGTCAATATTGCTCTTAGGATTGTAGGTATTCCATTATTACAGTGACAATGGTATTTAGTAATAACTAAATTTATGCTAGCATTTTGTCCATTATATTACAATAGCTAAATTTAGTTAAAAAAAAAACCACAAATTCACCCATGAACTTAGCTCTGATACCAACCTGATTTTTAAATATTAACAAATACACTTACATATTTTTTTTGCTTAACAATAATAATTTACACAATTAATTAACATTTAACTTGTAAATTAATTTTAAACAATAACACTAAGAAAATTAACACACGTAATTGATTATGGAGTTCGACACAATGGCCTTTGTCTCTAGGTTCTTTATAGGCTGATCTATTAAAAATGCTTGAAAATACTTACAAAACATTTTCAAAATAGAATTTCACCAATTGCAAATTTGATCCTCAAGAAAAAATACTATAAGTCTTTTCTTGGACTTTTTTCATGATTCTACATCTATCTCCTTTTGCAAGCCTCTTTAGCCTCTTATCAATAGTTGCTTTGGCTTTTGATTCCAAAACTTGAATTTAAAATGAACCTCAAGCACTTTATATAATGCTCAGTATAATTAGTTTATGGGTTAGTTCCTTATCTTTTTACACCAATTGGTAGGGTTCAAAATCATCGTCTATGCTTCAGAGATTACCTTTATCTTTTATCTCACATTGGTAAAGTGGGAATTGTTTTAAGTGCTAAAATCCCATGAACTTCATTATTGATGATGTCTGCACATAAGCATTGGGCATGTTATTCATTCTTTGACATGTTCCATTAGATTTGGAACATGGAATGGACTTAGCACATCATGTTATCCTTAGGAAGTTGGAAGGTGTGTTGGTTGTCTTGGACGTGACATGGAACCTTCGACTAGTTGACATGTAGATGGATTTGGTGGTGTGGAATTATTGAGCTTCCAATTGGAATGGTGAATAAAATTCAACCATGGAAATAATTAAGTGGTGGAAATCCAAATGGTTTCTTGAGGACCCACCATGTGGACCACTCCCAATCTGATACTTGTCGATATCCAATTGGATGTTCCATAGCTTAATCCGTGGCAGGGTCCCCCTCCATGACAAAATCAGACTCCATCAGCTATGATTACCATATCTACCCTTTTACACCTATCAAAAATCAACTATGAAACCATATAGTTCTTTTATACCTAGTGTTACATGCCACATGTCTCTGCATCATTGGCCCATCTGGTAATTATTCAATTACATCATAATTTTTTCTTATTGAGTAGGAACTTGGAGAATCAATATCTTTGACCATGACCTCAGTTTTATGCAAACAAGATATCATCAAGAATCTCTTGGGATGCTCTACATAGTGGAAATATTTTTTAATCATTCCATGATGGTTAATTTTTTTATTTTGACCAATTTTGACTAATTTTGATTGGAACTTTGACCAACTACACAAGGAACATACAAGATTTTTTTTCTACATTTTGTATACCATTGGAAAGGTCTCATTGGGCCATACGTAATGGTGTAGGTTTCAGTCTGCTTCAAGATTTTTTTCTAAATTGACCACTAGATTACTAGGGTTGATGTAATTATATTTTGGTGGATGTGAAACTATTTCTTTATTTTTGTTTTCAACAAATTCAAAACTAGAATAATAGTTATAATTATAAAACTCATCCTACAAATGTTTGTAATATTGATAAGGCTATAAATTGATTATAATAGTAACCTTGATCCCATCATGGAGAAAATTAAGGCACTGATGCAACATGGATGGAACATCTTGTACTTTATGGATCCAATGATGACCAAGAAGTATGTTATAAGGCAACTCAATATCCAAAATATGTAACAATGTTTGATGGGAAACATACCTAATAATGATCATCAAACAAATGGTACCATAAAATTCCTTCTCAATGTTATCATAAGCCTTTATGGTGGTCATCTTTGGTTGAATGTTCTTCATAGTGTAACCTAATCTCTATACCTTTTTGAAGGACACTATATTTATCCCCAAACCATTATCTATAAGAACCTACTTGATCTTATAGTTTTCAATGATGATCTCAATATACAATGGGTTGTTATGGCTTAGACCAAGAGTAGACATGTCTTTTTGATCAAATGCAAGTTGTTGAAACAAAGATAAATGTCCTAAAAGTGCTTAGAACTATTTAGTATTAATATCATTGGGAATAGTGGATTGTTGTAAAAGGTCATTCAAAATAGTTTTATAAACTTTAGACATATGCAAGATATCTACAATACAAATCTTTGTAGGGGTTTTACTTAGTTGGTCTAATAGACTATAAGTCTTTTTAATTGTAGGATGAGATGGCTTGGTCTTAGTTGGCATAGTTTTCATCTTAGGATATGAATGCACAATATTCTTATTGGGTTTAGTGGAAGAAAAGGGAAAAGGGACCTGAAGGGTAACTTGCAAGTATCAAATTGTGATTACATAATCTATAGGTGGCAAGGAGCCATTATAGTTACAAGATGAAGGTAAATGGCCTTCAAGATTGACTCACAGGTGTCTAGTTACATTCGACCAATTTTGAAATTAGAAAGGAACCATTATAATTAGAGGAAGGATGATGTCCAAAAATAGTAACCCATGTAAATAGAGGCAAAACAAAATTGTGTGAACTTAATGTAACATAATTAGAGGGAGAGGGTGTTGACCCTATAATCATGGGTCCATTACTATGATGAGTATGGGATGGTTCATGGGATTTAACAATGATAGTGGCAATTTAATTTGTAAAAATGCATCCCATGGTGTTGTTGTAGTCAGAAAGCATGTTATTTTAACCCAAGTTATTAGTATGGGTATTATGATCCTGATTATGATCATGTTGATTATGATTTTGACCCTGATTCTTATTTTGATTCTACCACTAATTTTATCCTTGGTTCTGATTTTTCCTTGGTGGTTTTTTATTATGTCAAGGAAATAGATATTTGTAGATTCCAATATCCTTATTAGTGTCATGTGGATCCAATTTTATCTCAACTTTTCCACTCTCAATCAAATCTTCAATAAGGTGTCTTAATTATATGTAATAATAAGTACCATAACCAATAACACAATGGAAGTTACAAAATTCATTTTCATGATACTAGTTTGGCTTGGGCTGATCTATAGGATATGGCCTTGGTACAAACCATAAAATCAAATTATATACAATGTGATTTTAGAACACTACCTCAATAGGCTATCCTAGTTTATTGAAGACTCTAAAAATATTATTGAATACCTTCTATGGAGGTTATCTTTACAAAGTGTTTCAAGGATTAGGTGGAGCTAATTGCAAGTTTAGATCTAGCGGGGCCTACACCATTTTTATATGTCTTACTTAATTTACTCCATCTCCAACCATGTTTTTATTCTTGTTGAATCCCTTAGGTCTCATAGTTGTAACTGTTTGACTAGGAGATTTGGTCTGATTTGATGTTTAATTATGTGAATAAATCTTGACAAGGCATTTTTAAATAAGTTCCTTCTTAATGTATACACATTTGTCTATAATTTCTTAAAATGCATTTGCACAAGCAAGTTATAGATTATCCACTACTTTAGGGTGTAAATTTTGTGCAAAAAAGTCTTCCAACTATTTGTCTATCAAATTATGTGTAAAGTAACCAATTAATGCTCTCCACCACTGTAGATATGCTATAAATATTTCTCCATCTTGCTATTTGGCTTTGCACAAGTCAACAATAGTAAATTCATGTTCAATTTTGTATGAAAAGTGGTTGACAAAATTTTCATATAGATTGTTCCAATTCATAACTAATTCCTTGGGTAATTTAAGTAGCCAATCTAAATCTTTTCACGCTAAATTTCATAAAAACAATCAAAGTAATAAAACACTACTATTAGCTACCTCTTAACATAATACAAAAAGTTCTTTAATGTGTTCACAAGGGTCACCCTTACCTTTGTATTTGTAAAATTTGGTTACCTCAAAATGAGGCAAAAAGGGGATTTTGATAATGCTTAAATTGAATGGATATGGACATATCTCATCAAATTTATACTTCTTGATTTTGTTTCATGTCTCAAATCCTAACACAATTTCTTTTATGGAATTACACTCTTACATGTTTGGTGCATTCATGAGTGGAATATAATTTTTTTGGGTTGGTATGTGTCCCTGTTACATGGATTTTTTAGGGATATACACCCTATAATCCAAAACCTTGATTTGATTTTCTCCTTTAGTTGAGTAAGTGAGTAATTGAATTCTAGGTTGATTAACATTCCCTAAAGTCAATCATCTTTAATTATAAATTTTCTATTGATTTTGGGGAGTCTATGGTATATTCACCAAAGTACATGTTGGTTGAGATGATCTAGCCAAATTATTTTGGACAATTTATTCAATGTTCACTAAATGTTTTGGTCCTTGATTTTGCAAAGGAACAAGAGGTTCTTGATGATTGAAAAATATATATTCCATGTCTAAAGAAGCATGTTAAGGAACCTCTTCGCATTTAGGTTATTCAATTGAGACATCTTGATCCATCATTGTTGTGTTTTCAACAAAAGTTTGTATTGTTTCATCCACATTCCCTTATTCTTTAGAAGCATCATTGTGTATTGAAGTATCAACTAAAGAGTCTATCAAATCCACATTAAGCCAGTTTGCATATCATTGACTTATCATTTTGATCTTGGTGACAAGATCTTGATCATTAGTTTTTGAATCTATGAGTACTTCTTTCCCTTTGATAGAAGAAGCAACATTTTTTTAAAAATAATATCAAGGAATTATTCTCATTATTATTCTTCTACCTTGACCAAGGTATGCAATTGTTCTATAGTAAAGTTTGAAGGTAATCTAGCACCTGATTCAATCAAATTTAAGAGTGTTTCATCTTTGTCCTATAATGGTTGGTATTCAAAGTAATATTATTAAGATCCTACAGTTGTGGAAATGTCTTCAAAGACCATAAAATTTTCTTTTTCATCACAAAAGTGCTCCTCCTCATAGCTAGAGTTGTAAAGGACCCCACCACTCATACCTTCGAATTTTTTCTCTATGTCTAGAAATATTTGGAAAATATTTTGAAAATTTTAATAAGGTATGTTTTGATGTTCTCTAAACAAGTGACAAGGTAAAAAGAGACTATAATAAAAATGTGTCATATAACCACACAATTAAAGAAAGTGGTTCAAGAAATTACTCAACCTTGGGTAGGGTTGAAATCATATAAATTAGAAGAGGGTATGATAACTCAAAGACCTAAGTGTAAATTAGTACACAAACATAGGTTGAGAGATACATAACTACCATAAAATCTAGTTCAATTTTGATGAGTTGTTACTAGAAAAGTATAAAAAATCCCTTTGGATTAGGAAGGTGACAATGCAAATAAGGAAAATATGTGAAAACATACAATAATTCCTAAGTATAATACTAGAACCAAAAAGGCAACACAATGTGACCACATGTTAATAGGGGATAGGATAAAATGTGTTATAAAACTTAGAGCATAAGTGACATGCTAGATAACATAAGTTCACAATGATTAGATGATGATGAGTCTATCAACAACATTAAATCCAAATGGAAAATCATACCCAATTTAACTCAAACCAAGTGCAAATGGTAAATCAATTAACACCTTGGCTAAAAACTAAAAAGGTGAGATTCCAAATTTGAATTAAAAATTTAAGCACTTAAAGATTTGTGGAAAATGGTTTAGACTCAAATGGGTAGCATAACTGCATTGTTTAGATAAAAATAAACACAATGTTTAAGATGAGGATTTAAACAAGCCAAAAGATGATTTAAATTTGACCAGTGTAATGCCTTGTTTAAAAAAAATATGGATAAAAAATGTGTTTAGTTATGATGTGTTGTTTACAAACAAGTTTTAGACTCAAATCAAGACCAAATAAGTAAAGGAAAATACTAAATACAACTAATTAAATCATCCTAAGCCTTAAATTAACAAGGTTGATTCATATTGTTGAAATCCATCTATATACATGCTCTTGGGGGGATTTTAATTGTTAATACAAAAATAAAAGTGCATGAAGTAATAGTGTTTTTACACCCTCTCCTCTTTTAAGAGATTGTATGATGACATGGGCCTTTGGGTTACTCACCCAGCATCAACAATATATCCATGATAAATGGGGTTATTCTAAAACTTAAACTTTTTACTATCTAGATGGTCCCAACCATGGTTAATACTAGAGATGTCTCACATAAATTGAGTTCATACCAATTAAATTACTATGTAAAGGTCTATTCCTTTACATATCAATGACATCTATGTACTACTTAGTGAAATCCTTTGGTTAACCAAACCTGAATCAAGTTTTCATTATGAAAGGAGAGGTTTGTTGCTCAACCTCCTAGCTCTCATAATATGTGTACCTTAATTTATATACCCCACCATTGAGTGGCATTGAAATAATGGTAGGAGATGAAACCCTAGGTCTAATATTCCCTAAATAACTCATGAAGAAGCTATGAACTCCCATCCACAAGTCAAATTACATAAAATAAAACTAATTGAAAAGATGTTAGAGGTTATTTTTAGATCACCCAAACCATATAATTTTTGGGGAGAGCCTAGACAACTTTATTTTCATTCTTTAGACAAAGGCACAATCACAATGAAAAGGTAATTTTGGTCACCCAAGCTCCTTAAAGGGGATGGGGGGAGAGCATACATTCACTCTTCATTTTATTCAAAGAAAAAATAATCAATAATTGATCTAGCATAAAATAACAGACATTTGTAAACTTTTACAATTTTAAGTGAGTGCCAGTTTTGAGAACCAAATTGAAATGTTTAATGAATTTCTTAGCCCCTTGACCTTAGCTTTAAAAAAATCACAAAATAATTTAAACAAACCATCTTAATCCCTTTTAAACACCAAAGGGAAGGTTTAAGACTTAATTATCCCCAAATTGGTCACTTTTCCATGCATATCCTACAAAGGTTAGAGAGTTTCCCCCTGCTTTGAAGCACAATTTTCAATCAAGTAAGAAATTTTTGAAATATTGCTCTCAAGTTCTCTATTTTTAAAACATAGAGACCAACATTGATAAATAGTGAATGATGCAGGTTATAACAAGACTGATGTCGGTTATAAATGAACCAATACTAGTTGATAGAGGTTGATATCGATCACTTGTGAACCCTTAGGTAAAAAAGATTTTTGAAACAAAACACTTGTTATCCCAAGTTAGGAAAAATATCCAAAAAAATTATAGATCATTCAAATATTTGTTCAGATAGAGACTTAAAAACTCACAATGACAACTATAATTTTGAATAAAGCTGTAAAAATGTGATTTTTAATCGTGTTTTTTCCTACAACCTAACTGATGCCAGCTAACTAGGACTGATGCCAATTACATATAACTAACATCAGTTAATATGTGACTTGTGTATCAATAAAAAATGTCAAGAACATGGGAAAATTATGCTGAAAACTTGATTTTAAGGATTTTTAATGACTTTTAAGGAAATATAAGATTGCCAAAGTGTCTTCCTTGCTTGAATGGGTATAAGGTCCCATCGAGATTGCCAAGATGTGGAGATGGTTTATAAATCTAGTTAGATCAAGCATTAGTCAAGAAAATCAATAACAAACTAAGCTAACTCTCTCAAATAGTGTTTATAAATGACAATTAAGAGTAAATGAAAGAAAACACATATGCATTACCTTCCCAAGAGCATCCCATCACCCAAATGTATCTCAAAACATGATTTCTCCCTTGTTTTTGTGCTCAATTCTTTGGAAATAATGCAAGGCAAAACTCCTCCATCATCTCTTGCTCACTAATGAAACTAGGCTCATGATATGAAATCAATGGTGTGCCTATCTTCAAGTTATCTTATTGTAAATTAATCATAATAAACACCACTCATAAATGAGATGTGGAGATAATTCTACATAATAAGTTTACATAAATGAAGCTTAAAAATGGTGGTCTCGGCCCTCAGATTTATAGATTTTGTATATTTATTAGGATCAACCATGACCTTCCATATTTAAATCAAAATGTGTGTCCATGGATTAATCCAATTTTGCATAATTAATCCATAAATACCCTCATAAATATTTGGAAGGAAGGGGCATTAAAGACGCATGAGAGGCCTTAAGCTTGATATTTATTGCATTTGTCACTTATGGATTCCACCCCAAAAATGATGTCATTTGATGATGTAGATATTAGGAATCAATTTCCAATAAATAAATATTCAATAAATTCCATGGAATTGTTCAACGATTAATTTGGTTTAATTTGCCTAAGTAAGATTAATAAAATTTTAAGCAATTCTTTGGAAATTGTTTACACTCAATTAATCAAACTGGTTAGAATGTCATATTAGTGGGTCAAAATTTGACTAGATAGGAATTAAAAGGTGATGTTAGTTGTGTATAAACCAATATCTAATTTAGGTTGTTATCGACACAAAATAACACATGCATGTGTCATGTGCTTCTGAATTAGAAGAAAAGAGTGATTTAGAGCACTACAATGTGTTTTTATCATTTTGAATCAAAATGATTTGATACAAGTTAATAATGTCATAAAATTCATTCCCCATTTAGGGATATATTAGCATAAGTCCATGCTTGTCTATGATAAGCTTGAACCATTTAGCAAATTTAAATGATTTTAGCTCAAATTGTGCATTTTCACAAATTTAGATTAAGATTGACAATTTCAACACAATGGTGTTAAGAATTGGATGTCTATAACATGTGTTCAAGGATATAACATGATGTTTATCCAAACATATATAAAGTCTATGTGGCATACCTGCCAAAGTAAAGTGGTAAAATTTGAATTAAATGAATAAAAAATCTTGGATACATTGGGAATTAATGGCACACAAACTATAATTAAAGTCTTATACTCAAAATCTATAATAGTGAATTTTGAAAATACATATTTCCTATTGATTGCTAAGGATATCTAGTGAATTTTCATTCCAAATAGAATTTAAAGCCCCAACTATTTGCATTAAAGTGTGAGCTACTTCCAATAAGATTATAAATAGTTGAATTTCATGAGAACATATAGGTTAGAAATGGTTTCATCATCAAAGGTGTTCAAGGGAGTATTTCCATCATCAAATTTCTCCATCAAGGACCCCACATAATACATAAACACTATCTTTGACTCAACATTGTTCAATAATGAATATGCAAACCATATAGCTCTACAGGATGTAGTGGAAAATATAGACACCCACTCACATGAATAAAGCATAAAGGCCAAGTAGAAGTAGTTGGTAGCACACTTACTACCACTAAAATTCTAATAACTACAATTTGATACTGTCAAGCCTGAAGTGATGCCTTACATTGACCTACTTTAAGACTTGTTCTTTGTAGGTAAGGTGAGTAGTGATGGATTATTACACCACCTAAATCATAAGATAATTATCACTTACATATCTGAGGATGCATTCCAAATATAATTATGACTACCCATCATAGATGTCACATTCAATGGGAATAGAGTGAAATTGTGTAGAAAACAAACACAATAGAGAATACATTAAGTAAATGGATTGCTCTCAAATAGGTGGTCACCCTCAAGGGAAAGGAACCCATGTTGATAACTAGTTTTAGGATTGGAATATTCATTAGGATGGCCCTACTAAATAGATTATATGGGTACAACAACATTCACTTCTTATACCTAAAGTGGGTTTCACTACTAGACTTATTATTGACCTCATATCTCACTTTCACCTTAGGATAAATAATTAGCGTTAGGATCTAGGAACAAATGTTCAATAAGGATAAGTTACACATGGGTGACCATTTTTACATGAAGTTATATCTATTAGATGTAGTCATGGCCACCATCTACATTCATAATGGATCACTCTAGAGCCATAATTCATATTGCATTAATAATTGGGTATGTGATTTTATTCATTCCTCCATATCTATTCTTATATGAGGAACATCATCCAAATAGCTGAGAATGCCTACACTCAAGTGTGGAGGTCAATTCATGAATAAACCTTGAACTAAGTTTAAAAAATTATTAGGAAGACACTCTAGTCAAAGGGGGACTACTGGACATACCTAGATTATATTGTAATTATGGTGGAAGGACATAAGTTTTCCCATTTATGTCATCCTAAGTATGTCCAAGACAAATTGGTAGAGTGGGAAATAACCTACCATCTATGGTGGATCATATATGAAGACATGAAGAACAAACACAAGGGTGTGTTACATAGGTATTACCTAATGATTAGCCACATGTGCTACACAAATAGGAAAAAAAATATATAAGTCATAAAAATTAGATTTTTACTCATTGACATCTTTCCCACATAGGGACTATTATCCTCATGGCATTATCTAGAAGCATATCCAATGCTTAGGGATCCATACCAACATGACCCTTATGAGCATGAATTTATATTCTTGAATGCAAAAGATGATGTTGAGGTGATGGAAAGGGAGAGAGTGGTTGGTTTGATAGAGGATCATGTAAGATCTCTGATAAGAGATCCCTCCATCATAATTTTGGAGGCACATACTATAAATTCACCTCTTTGGGGATGTGTAACTATAAACTACTAGAACTCTCAGCCAATCCAACAACCTATGGACCAAGGAATATCCTCAAAATCACCACCCACTATTATGACATCTATAAAATAGGAACAATGTGTGTAATACACACATATAGTGTCAAGTTCCTCACAAGAAGGTTCTTCCCAAGCTTCACCACCACTTTTAATGAAGGTTGTCAATAAAGAGCAAGAGGTAGGGGAAATGCCTACTATTACAACTTCTTTGGGAGGAAAGCAAGAACTAATTTTCATTAATTCCTCTAACTCCAAAGACACAAGTCTCCCCATTGATACCTCAATTCATATTACTATAGGTATAGACATTTCCTTCCACCACCAAGTAAAAAAGAAACTTAAAAAAGTACAAGTTCTTAGAACCATTCAAGGTGATGTTTAAAATGAATCTTTTATATTGTACAATATTTTGGAAAGTATTAGTTCAACAAGAGATGAATTGTTTCCTCACATTGTTATAACTTCCAAATTATTTAATTTATTAAAATAAAATGATAATAAGCTCAATTTATTTATATTATACACCACTAATAAGTATTTTGTCCATTTGGATTTAATGACACCATTAGAAGTAGACAATGCTCTCAATATAGTGGTCATCAGGACATTAGAAGTTTGAGATTGGGTATCAAATGTGCAAGCCTTGATTCCAAAATTAGTAGAGCAATAAAAATAGGTCTTACAAATTTTGGATGATTTAGATCTATCCTAGGCTCTTGACTCATGGGTAACTTAATAAGCAAGTCCAATTTTGACCAGCTACTCTAGCAAGTGTCTTCCAATTTTAAGTAAAGTTTTTAGGGATGCACACTAGAAAAAACATAAAAAAAATTAGTATTTGATAGGAAAAAGGTTACAAATGTAGAGATATCTTGATTGAAGTTCATATCCACCAAGACTGAGCATGCATGATTACTGACATAAGTCACTAAGGTACACAAGCCCTCTATTTTGAACATATAAGGCTATAACATAATGTTAAATACAAGCATTACCAAGAGAAAAAAGTGAATAAACCAACTCTAGATTATCTAGTTTAACTCTACCTTCCATTGAAGTCCCTCTCACAACTTTGAGTTCAACCATGTATCCCTCAACACATAGTAAACCATAGATTTATTTGGTTATTTCTATATGTATTTTTCATGTAAGTTAGCAATGAAACTAGTACATGTAATAGTTGACTAAAATTTTTTGTAAACATGCCCATGTTGTATGGTTTTGTAAGAATAAGTATTATTATAAAGACTCAATTTTTACTAATTTAAATATGCATGAAAAAAGTACATCAATTAAAATTCTTGTTTTAGTTATCATTGGCATGTAATTTTAGAGTTTTGCATGGATTTGGAGGATGAGGTGACCCCTCCCCAAATTTTTAATCCTCTCATTTTTAAATCAGGTAAGAGGCTAAATGTAAATTGTATTTTTAGTATAGTAATAAATAGTTTGATTGTCATGAAACTATGTTGATTTATTTCTCTTTTAATTTTATGTGATTAGTTGTGTTTATTTTCATAGATGGTTAATTCAGTAATTTAAAGTGTGTAAAAGGTATAGATAATTCCTTCTTGTTATTAATAGTGTATGCTTATTTAAGATGTGAAATAGCTATTGGATGATTAGTAGACATCATTTATTTTATGTAATTAGGTTGACTATTCAATTTCTTTGAGTGTGTAAAAGTGTTTCCCATTAGTAGAGTTTTATATGAGTGAGAAATAGATTCCTTAGATACCTCTTTGATCTAAGCTATAATATTTTGAATAAGGATGTGAAACACAAACTCTAATTAGGAGAAAAATTTAGTTGAGATATTTGAGTTTCCTATATCATATTTTAATTTTAATCCTTAACTATGTTTGTATGTTTGTATGAAATGACTATGAGGTACAAGCATATTTTTTAGATACTTGTCCACAAAGAGACCAGCCTGGTAGTAATCCCTCTTGAGATCACAAAACCTTCTTTCTTGCTCTACCTTTTCTCCCTTTTTTTTGGAGTTTTTGAGATCTAACCTCTTTAAAATATGATCCATCCTTCCAACTCAACTAGGTTTTAACTTTATTTTATGTTTCACTCATCCATTCACACCTAATTAACAACCTACATGCTCTACCTACTATTCCATCACATGGTTGTTTAACCCATACCTACAACTCTTACCTCAAAGTGGAGTTTATCTCCATTGATATCTTATAACATTAGATTTTACCTAATTTAAATTTATGGTGTGCATAAAAACCACATAAATAGTCATTTAAAAGTATCCTCTTCATAATCATCAACTAAGTACTTCTCAACCTCCCACCACCAACATGATCAAAAATTTCATTGATTATAATGATGAAAGTGTTTCAAATATGAACAATATGAAGAGAGTAGTTTATTATAATGACCCTTACCCAAATTATAAATATAAAAACTTCTCCACTTTTTGTGTTGTCCAAGATTCTTACCCATCTCACTTTATAGAAATTGGGCTTTTAACAACAATCCCCATAAATCTATAAACACAACCTACTCCTTTATCCACTATCGCATAGGTTTCTAATCAAACACCACATTTGGATGCACATGAATTCTCCAATTTATCACCAAACTCTCCTCACTCCAACCTACCTATAACTCCAAATTCACTTTCTTTTTTGACTTCTTCATCACCTACAAAATATTTTAGAAAACCACACATCGCCCCAACTACAACACCCAAAACTTATGTAATTTTACCCAATCATACACACTTGGCACAATAAAATCAAATAAGTCCTAATAAATTACCACTAATCAACATCAACTTAAATATACTTCCTCACTTCCTTCAACATTATTCACCTCTATTAGATACAACTCTAACCAAATATGATGAATGTGATCCTATAACATAAATTTATCATCTCCCATCGTAAATTCATTTTCTAAAACTCATGAATACTTTTCCTCATCATCATAATCATTTAATATAAATTGTATTCAAATTAACATCCCTTTACCTTCACCCATGGGGCACAAAGCCACTATATCTAGGTCTAATTATAGTATTATTCAACAATGCTAATAAATTATATACACATTTATGAAACCATAGATACTTCTCTCTCACTCAAATTTATAATTATTTCAATGATTCCTAAAGAAATATTTCTTCAATTAGATGATCCTCCACTATTTATCAATGTATAAATTGTTGATATCTAAGTTAAGTTTACTCTAACCAATGGAGTATATGGCATTTATGTCACCTTTCTTAATTTTATTAGAATATTTGGGGTGATTTGAATGTGATTTTAAATCTACCCAAAGTAGGTGTCAAGGATATGATCAAAGATAAATGTCTCCTTTAGGATGTGTTTGGCTTCATATCATGGTTCCTCTTATCATTGTTTGTATTAAAATCACGATCTTATATTTTTAGTTATCATATAACATTTTAGTTGGTCAAACTTGGACACACAGCATGAGATATATCACCTCATTGGCATGCCAATGTGTTAAATTTACTTAAAAAGGTGATATTTAAAAAATTCAAGGAGACACAAACCCTTGGAATTTTGAACAATTCTAGGAATGTGGTGTTTTCAAAATTTCCACCCTTGAACCTTTACCTATCATTCCCTTTCATGATTCTCAATAATTTAACTACCCTGTCAACTCTATTAGAGGCTATATTGGCCACCCTAAACTTGTGGGAAATATCCAACCTAACCTATTAGATTTAGGTGATGATGAACTAGATGAGATAAATTTGAAAATCAAAACTTTTTATCTCCTTCCACACATAATTTCTCAATTACCTCCTTATTTACAACCTCGTTCTTGACAAAAACCAATTGATGAGATTCTTATTAATCTAACCACAATTAACTAATTCATTCCTCATGCTTATTTAGCCAATAAGATCATTGATGCTTTCACTATTGATCTTCATATTCCTTATTACAATTATGGATATTCATTATATGATCCATTTTTAGCTGGTCTTGTTCAAGCTAAAACACAAAAATACTTAGATATCATTTTTCTTTACAACACTAATTTCATGGTATTAACTATATTGATGCAGTTCCTTCTCCTTCTCTTTCACCTAGCTCTATCTATTCTTAACTTAATGTTCATATGTTAGGGATGGAATACACACCCACACACACACTTCTCACCTAGTATTTTTTTATCCTCTTTGGAGCATGATACAAAGGCATTAAAATCAAGAATTTTATGATTATTCCATAATATTCTCCCAATTTACTTCCTTATTTTTCCAAATCTAGTTTTATATTAGCATCAAAATTAGCTAAGTATCTTATTTATTTATAATTTTCTATATCTAGCATAGTTATATTTTCCTTTTTTATCATATATCAGTATAATAATTACAATATATGTTCTATCTAAGTTTTTTAATTAATTTACGTGATATAGATCTATTTTTCACCCTTGTACTTATTCATTTCTATTTTCTTAACCCTAGATCCCTTAATCTATTTTTTTAGGGTTAAACTCTTGGTGAACCTAATTCATGTGAATGTAAAAAATTAAAATATAGGGATTTAAATCAACCCATATTTTCAACTTGTTGTGATGAAATTTAAGATATAAAACTTTACCCTAGGGTTTTACCCTCTAGTTACAAGGGCTTTATGTGCATGTGCTTGCAAGCTAATTCTTCTTTGATAACTGTATTTATACCTCCAAATAGGTCTATTTTCAAATTAATCAAATTTATTTTCTACTCATGATGTTATAGTCAAAAACCTCTTTTGTTCACCAAAATTCTATACAGATATTTCAATTTTTTATGTTTACTATATTTAGTAAATATTGGCATATAAGGTGAATGGTGTACTTGTTTTGTAACTATTTTTTTCTATTTTTAAAAAATAATATTTTATTAAAAACATTTATTTTATCTCTAAAATAAATTCTTATTTTATTAAAAAAAATATTCTTTATTGGTAATATTCGAGGTTTTTGCCTATGAAGCATTTTGCATTGTTTGGTCAATTTATGATTTTTTAAAAAAATTAAATTTCTTAGATTTTTTTAATAATTATATTTATTTATTAAAAAATATTTTTTGGTTTTCCAAAATATTATACATATTTTTCCAATATAGTATTTTACTATTTTTAGTAAATTTAGATCTACATGTTGTAAATTGTACTTTTGTTTCCTTATTTTTATGGGTTCATCTCATTTCCTATATTTACATGAAAACCTATTACAAAATTTTAAAAACTTATCCAATAGTATAAAATGGACATATCCTTATTGCATTGTGATTGATAGCTCCTTAGCATTTGTATGACTTTCTTATCCTATTCTCATATCAATTTTAAGAAATTTAAAATGGATACAAAGGATCCTCTTCCTCGTCCTAAACTGAAGGAGGGTGATATCTACCATCCCTCAAACTAGGTCCATGATATCACTCCTAAAAGAGGTAAGATAGGTGGTGCATGTATGCATGTTCATTATGAGGTACCTATGGTTTGTGTTTGTGAAGCCCTAAGAGTTAAAGTAACTAGTATGAGAAAGTTAATAAAAAGAGTTAAAAAATCAGATTACACTCCTATAGAATACAACACATGGTAGTTTTAATCATTTTTTTTCATCCTCATCCACCAATGTTATGCCAAAAAATATTTCACATACAAATTAAAATTTAAAAAAGAATACATATAGAATAAAGGATTCAAAAAATGACCAAAAGGATACTAAGAGTCCAAGTGAAATTCTAAGAAAATTTCTTCAAAAAAACGTTACCAAATTACCTCCTCCATATCCTCTAAAGAGATTCAAAGACTATCATGGATATCATAGAATTCATGGAATTCATACATATTATTTTTTAATCAAAGAACAAAATATAAAGTCAAAAATATAGTGGTGATCATATCAATGATACATCAACCAAGAAAACCACTCACACTATGAGTACCTCTCCTAAAGCACAAGTGCCACAATAACAAATATGGATGGTTATTAAAAGATAATTCAAATCAAGAGAAAGGTAAAAATAATAAATATACATAGGAAATACCATTACCAAGTTTTTAAAAAATTCCAAATGATATACAATTATCAAAGGAACCAATGATCCTAAAACCACCAAAAACTAAACCATGTGAGATCCCTTTATTGATCAATAACAAATAGCAAAAGGACATAATTCTAAATGATTACGAAAATGGTGATATTATTCCTAATACCAATATGGTAGATGAACAATTGATAAAATTTTGTTTTGATCCACTCAATACCTTACCACATGATCTATTATGTACCTACAAGACCTAGTACATATCGATTGAATCCATCTCCAGAAAGTACATAACTAAATAAAATAAAGGCAAGGTAAACCATATAACTTAAGATGTGCATAAGGTATTAACATATGAGGTGTACAAAAATAAAAATAATGGCATACCAAGAAGGTCACAACCATAGTATGGCATGGTTCTTTATTCATATGCATATTTTTCAAATGGTACATCACATGTTTAAGAACAATGTAAGACGTTAAATTTATCCTATAATAATTATTACATCAATGATTATGATCCTAATAATATAAATTATTTTTATCATCCTAATGATATTGATTATGAAACATATAAATATGACACACATGATACAGGGCCTCCACAAAGGCATCTCATTGCTGAGATCTTTGGGTTTTAGTGGCACTTTTCCTACCCCATAGCACCTTTTTCTAAGAACAGCAAAAAATTTAAAAAAATTCAAAAATACAAAAATATTTTTGGCATCTACACATTATATTAGCTTCTTGGAATATATGTCTTAGTTCCATGTTGATGGGTAACATATATGTTAATTCTACATACATGTGTTTAATGATTTTATTTGAGTGTGATATAGGCATACATAGATACATGATATATTCACTTTTGGATGTTGGGTTTTCCTCCACTCATGTCACTAGGACATTGAGGGATTCCACCTCTATGATCACTATACATATAGGTTATATCATTCTATGGTTAATTTACATTATCATGTTTGAGATTATATATGTACTTACACATGACTTTGTCCATGCGTATATTTATATAATGTATTTGATATTCTATGAAATTGATATTTTTTGCTAACACATTTGATCCATGAGCTACTATGATATTTGTATGCTCATTGCTTATGTTTTCATTTATTCACTTCCTTAAGTTTCTTACCTTACTATTGTTTTGTTTGTTGACCATTGAATATGCTCCATTATTTAGGGACTCCATTCCTTTGTTTACTTATTTGACATTTGAAAATGTCATTTCTTGTTGCATGGAAATTTGAATATGTCATTCTTTCCTTTATGTACATTTGACTAAGTCACATCCATTTTATTGTGTGGAATTTTAGCATGACCCTTATTTATGGTTTCTTTAAACCATTTCCTTTTGACTTACTTTTGAGTTGCCGTATGTGTGTGCTTGATTCACTGGTTGAGATTGTATTGTTACTATCTATATGTTACCATGATATTTATCATGCATTTTAGGACTTAATGTGATCACATTTTATGTGCTTCAATGATATTTTTACTTATACATACTATCCTATATGCTACATGGTTCTTTCTGTTACATCCCAATCTACTCACTAAACTTGATTTTCTCATTAAACAAATATTAATGTGGTTAATGATGGTTATTTTACTATTATAGAAAATCATTTTCATTTATGTTGATTTATAGACAAATATATAATGATTATTATATGAATCATCACTTAGTGGTTAGTTGTACATAAGTTTAATATGTATATTGATCATGCTTATTAAATTTTATTATGCTTTAATAGTATTTTATTAGTTATAATTTATATGAGATAACTACCATTTGCATTTATTGAGGTGGATGTAGGAGATAGTTCACTCTCTAGATAGATATGGAGGGAGATTATCATCAGAGAGGGTGAAATAAAATACTATGTTGGGGGTAGAGAGATTCAACAAGGAACCCTACACACACCATGTAGTACAGTTAAATACATGTTATTTATGAGTTGATGGTCATATGTTTTCTCTAATCTCAGTTGCATTTAGTTATTTTTTGCTTGATAATGTTGACTAGTTTTGATCCATGATTAGATGCTAATATTAATAAGTTATATTTGTGAGTGTTCTTTATGATTTTGATGTTTATGCC
>JARHVA010002482.1:642500-700000 GCA_037957365.1 Torreya grandis | reverse complement strand
AATGAGGCATCATGATCTATTTTCAAGGCCTATGAAGGATGTAAAGTAGTTTTTGAGCATGAGATAGGATTATTGAGTTGTATTTTAAGTATCAAGATATTTTAAAGTGGTTATAAGGTCATTTTCAAGGCATAATGTGACTTGTAGGTTAAGGCCTAGATATGGTGGCCAAATGAGGTATAATGTTTAGATTTAAAGATATTAATGAGAATTTATAGGTTTTCCTAGTTGTGTTAACCAAGTCTAAGGTCAATTTTTTTTAATATAAGAAATGAAAAAATGTTTTGAGGTCTCTCAAGTGCACATAATGAAGGGTTCTAAACCTGAGAAGGATCTTCAAGTGTTCATTGGAACATGTAACCTCTACATGGGAACCTAAGATATTCATGGTAGATTAGTAAGGGTAATATATCAAATTTATAAGCATTATTTTATAGAATTAGTCACTAAGCTTTATGAATGATCGTTAAGATCAAAAGATGGTTTGAACCCTCAAAGAACCCTAATAGTGACATGATATGAAAGAAGTTGTTATAAAGTGATCAGAATGGATTGGTATGGATATTTTAGTTAATTTAGGTTTTAATAAACTCTCCTATTCATCTTTAGGTGTGATTTTTTGGATAGGTGAGTGAGTGAAACCTACAAAAAAGGCTTTATTTTTTAGAGATTTATTATAGCGATCAGAGTTGACCAATTCAAAGTTTATAGATAGATGAAGGACAAATATTGAATCTTATATTTTATTTCCATGATGTTTTATGATCATTTTATATCCCTAAATTTTTATAAATAATCCATACAAGTTGACAAGTCGCTAACAAACCTATTGGTGTAAACAATGAGAAAACTAGGCAAAAGTGAGAAGTTGATTAGGGATGTGTTATCATGGATTAGGGATGAATCCAAGTACATGGAGAAGTTTTTAAATACTTGTAATACATTTTCATTTTGGATATATGTTTTTTATGTGAGTGTATATGATGAAAATGGTGGTCATAAGTTGACTTGTCTAGTTCAGATGAGATAGTGAGGTACAAGATATGAGATTAGTATGCAAGACTTATATTTCCATTTGAACTTATTATCTATCTATTTGAGAATGGTATAATGAAATCATATTATAATATAAAATCATTATAGTTATCTGAAAGTGGTTTTACATGTTTTTTAGGTCTTTGTTTCCATGACTATGGTTTGAGTCTAGTTGACAGTTCTGAGTGGGTTACTTGTAGATAAGGGTTTGAGTCCTTTTTCCATGTGTAATGAAGTATAATTAACTTGGTTTATTTTTGTATGTATTTAAGGTTATTTTTATATTATTATTTTTTTAAATTTTATATGACAAAATTGTGTTTTTTCTTCAGTTGTTCAAGATAGGCTTTCTAGGTATGCACAGGCCTAATTATGAATAGTGTTAATGGCATGCTTCAAGTGTTGGCTGGATATAAAATCTATCATGGAAATAATATGATATTGGTATGGGTATATTTAAGTGTAATATTATATGTTATTTCTATGTGACAATTTTTAGAGTGTTCCAAGGTGTTCAAATGGTAAAATGTCCTAATGAAGGTCTAATTGAATTAGGTCTCCTTAAGGCCTAGAATAGTTTTTGGTCCTGTATACCATGACTGACCAATTATAATGTTTGATTCATGTTTTCTGCCTATATTAAGGCCTATTTTATTGAAAATAGAAGTGTTAAATTGTGTATGGCTGACTAATAGGTGTATGAGTAAGAGCCTAGTATATGAACAAGTCCTAATAGGCCTAATTGGCTTGTTAGTGACTATGTGTATTAAAACAGAAGATATATTATTTTAAAGAGATAAAATATATATTTAATACCATTATCAAGGTTTATAGAAACTATAATAAGGGTACCATAGATGACTATCAAGATTAAATGGCCTAATCTATCTTGAAGAGACCTAGTTAAGCAAAGAAGCCTAGAAGGCAGTTGAGGGGGCTATGAGTGTGAATAGAGGAAGAGGTGGTTATCATCAGTTGTTAGACCAAAAATATTTCCTAAATTTGTTAAATATAATCAATTGGTTGCATTAATTTTGATTCATATATGGGTTTAGTGCCTCCTTTCAAGTAAGTGTTTGGCTAGTTGGGGTTGGTGCTCCAAGTGAAGTTAGTGCTTCACTAAATCTTGATTTTTATCTTATAAGATTTTAGTCCATTTGCATCATCAGTAGTTTTTATTCTCTTTTATTTTTTCCTCTCAAATAATTGTTCTATGTGTTATTCTCTTATCTCATGATTATGGTTCTTAATGTGTTGCTAGTTCACTATATTGTTTTGATAGTTTATGAATGATAAAGTAAAGTTGTAAAAGTTTTTAAATACTAATTCCCCCCACCCCTGTTAGTAATTTTACTTATAATAGTTTATATTATATCTTGGTACTTTGAGGCATGTCTAATATCATGAAGTTGATCCTAATAATCACAATAATATATTGTGATCAATAGGAAGAAGACAACATGTATGATGAGGAAGTCTACCATGATAGTGAAGAAGGAAAAGCTGAAGTAGACCTTGAAGTTGAGATCATAAGTGCCCTTAGTGATTTGAAACATAAAAATAAGACTATCAAGGATATCAAGACTTAGTTATAAGTTGTTAACATAAGTTTTAAGACAATGGAAGTTGAGTATGACCAGTTGAAGATAGAGCTAGATTTCTTGAATGTTGAGCATGAGCAACTCATAGACAAAATAAGCAAGTTTGAGAGAGATCATGAGAATTCAGAACAAGTCAAGAGTACCAAAATAAATATATAAATCAGATATTACAATTAAATAAAGGATAAATCATCATATAACCATGGTAATTACTATAAAGTTGTTTGTTACATCTGTCACAATATAAGACACATTGCAAGATTCTTCTATAATAGAGTTAGAATGCCTCTAAGATTCAATAAGACATATGAATATCCTAGAATTCATAATAAGGATAAAACATTGGTATGTAATCCAAATCAAGTTAGTATGGATCATATTGAGCTCAAGAGGTAAGATGGGCTATTCACTAAGGAGGAATAAAAGACTAAAGAGGATTCTATGCTAGTTTAGACTACCTTTCACATTCAAGATTAAGGCATGAAATGGTATATATATAGTGGTTTCTCAAGCCACATGATAGGATATATAAATAAATAAATATTATTAAATAATAATGATGTAGGAATAATAAGGTTTGGAAATAACACAACTACTAATATAGTTGGCAAGGGTGTCTTGAGTTTGGACAATGGAAAGACCAAGACACAAAATGTGTTATATGTGGAAAGTTTGAAACATAATATGCTTAGTGAAGTCAAATTTGTAATCAAAGACACACACTAACCTTTTATGATAGAGGGTATGATATATTGAGAGATAAATTAGGAAGGCTAATTCCTAATGCTAAGAGAACTGAGAATAACCTATATGTATTGGGTGACATAAAGAAGGAAAGATGATTCATGACTAAGATAGATAAAATTTGGCTATGGTACAAAAGGTTAGGTTACCTTAACTTTAACAAACTAGTCAATATTATCATTAATATGTTTGTAAATAACATGCCTAAGATCATCAAACCTACAAACATACTTTGTAAGGCATGTCAACATGGTAAATAGACTAGAAGAAGGTTCAAGTCTAAGGAGTACTCTACTAAAATACCATTAGATTTAATACACACTAATATTTTTAGGCCTAAAATTTATTCAAATCATTTAAGAAGATAGTTACTTCATGTTATTCACTTATGATTACACAATATGGACTTGGGTTGCATTCCTAAAAGAGAAATCAGAAGCTCTTGACAAGTTCAAGGCATTCACAATTATTTTTTAGAATAATAAGAATGGGAAGATCAAGTGATTAAGAAATGATAAAGGAGGAGATTTTTGGTGTAATGAGTTTGATTACTATGAGGTTCATGTAATAAAGAGATAATTCTTAGCAACTAGAACACCTCAGTAGAATAGGGTAGTGGAAAGAAGATTAGGATAGTTCAAGATATGGATAGAACTATGCTAAATGAATCTATATTATTTGATGGCTATTAGAGAGAGGCATTAAGAAATTTTGTCTACATTTTGAATAGAGGATATATAAGGAATAATGGAAACAAGACTCCATATAAACTATGAAAGGGTAGACCTACCAATGTGGAACACTTTAGAGTGTTTAGGAGCAAATGTTTCATCAAAAGAGATGATTAAGACTTGGAAAATATGATGAAGGCATATTCTTAGGATACTTACCAATGAGCTCAACCTATAGATTTTATAACAAGAGACTATAAAATATATTGGAAAGCACCAATGTGAATATTGATGAGATAAATAAATCTCACTCACATTCAAAGAACACTTTAGAGAATCTAGACTTCAATAATGAAGAGGAGACTATAGAGATTGATGAGGAAGAAGAAGTTAAATAGAGATAGGATTAAAAAGGACCCTTAAGATAGATTCAAAGAGATCACCCTAAATCTCAGATCATTGGCAACAAGAATGTAGGTATGAAAATAAGGAGAAGACTTTTAAGTAATCTAAATCAAGAGAATATTGCTCTATTAACTAAGATTAAACCTAACATTCTTATAGAGGCAAGAAAAGGCAAATTTTGGATAGGTGATATGAATGAGCAATTAGACCAAATAAAGAAGAAAGAGACCTGGTGATTGGTTCCTGGTCCTATTGATAAGAATGTCATTGGTACAAAATGGGTGTTTAGAAATAAGTTGAATAAAGATGGAGAACTCAATAGGGACAAGGCTAGATTGGTATGTAAGGTATATGCACAAGTTAAATGGGTAGACTTTGAGGAGACCTTTGCACTAATAGAAATATTTGAGGTAATCATATTTTTTTAGCATATGCAAGTTTTGAAGGATTTAATATATACTAGATGGATATCAAATCTACTTTTTTGAATGGGAATTTGGAAGAGGAAGTGTACATTGAGAAACTTGGAGGGTTATCACTATCAGATGACAAATAATATGTTTGTAGATTAAAAAATGATCTTTATGGTCCAAATCAAGATCCTAGAGATTAGTATTCTAGGCTTGAAAATTATATGTTTGATCAAGGATTCAAAATAGGAGTTATAGATAGTATTATATATGTCAAGATAGAAGATGAACATCAACTGATAGTATTTGTCTATGTGTATGACATAATCTTTGGTGGAAACAATATAAACATGACCAAGGCCTTTGCATAGGTGATGAATAAAGAGTTTTAGATGTCCATGCTAGGATAACTATCATTATTTCTTAGATTGTAAATCACTTAATCTAAAAAAGGTATATTCATATCATAATCCAAGTACATAAGAGAGATGTTGAATAAGTTTGATATGGAAGATTAAAAGGTATTTATAACACCCATGATCTCAAGATTTAAGTTGAGCAAGAAAGATGAGTCATCAAAGGCCATCATACATCATATTGGTCAATGATTGGAAGTTTGTTATACACCACTACCTCTAGACTTGATATCACACGAGCAGTAGGTCTTATGGGAAGGTTTCAAGAAAATTCAAAGGAGAATCATCTACAAGTAGTTAAAAGGATACTAAAGTATCTCAAGGGGAATATGAAGTATGGATTATGGTATCCAAGAATAAATAATCTTAATTTGACATCCTACATAGATGCATATTGGGTAGGAAGTATAGATGATAGGAAGAGTACTAGTGGAGGAGCCTTCTTTCTAGGTGGGTGCCTAGTTTCATGCATAATAAATAAGTAACCATTAGTAATTTTGTCAAATTTTGAGGCTGAGTACATTTTAGTATCTTCATGTTGCACTCAAATCTTATGGATGAGACAAACCCTAAAAGACTACAAAGTGGAGTATGATGGTCCTAGCCCTATCTATTATGAAAATACAAGTTCTATAAGCATCTCAAAGAACCTTGTCATACACTCAAGTACCAAATTACCATTAGGTATAATTTTATAAGAGAATAGGTAAGTGAAAAAAATTTTAAACTTGAATATGTTTCTGCATAAGATTAGATTGTAGACATTTTGACCAAACCACTTCCAAAGATAACTTTTGAACACCCAAGATAAGAATTGGATGTAATTCCTACCCCTAGAAATCATTGAATACATCAAGTAATTAGGGGTAGATAATCATGATAATTATCTCCAATAATAGGTGAGTTGTTCCAATAAGGTATGCATGAAGATAGGGGAACATGTTTGTATTATGTCTCATAAACTCATAAGTCCTGTGTGTTGAGTATTTTGATTGTAAGGAGTGTGATCCAAGGAGTTGTAGACATCAATTTGTCATTTATTTTAAATGGGGATAAATAAAAGAATGGGGTGATAATAATTATCAACATACACTATGTTTTTCCATTAATGACAAAGGAGGATATTATGGAGTATTGTTTCTATTATTGAAAGTTTGACATTGATGTTGTCATTGATATGAAAGGTTCTTAAGATAGATGTTCACGAGAACATTGAAGAATTTTCTTGTTTGATAGGTTCATCAAGAGGTATGAAATTGTTTTAGGATAATGGAAGGAATGTGATAAAGGTTTATAAGCATTAAGGAGTGTTTAAAGGTCAGTTATCAAGCCTCAAGTGCTTGAGAAGCAAAGTCATGACATTAGTCATTACATGAAGAGACCTTATGAGAATGTATGATCTTGGTGGATTGGTGAGATGGATGCACATAGGCATTAAAATAATATTGATTTTATTTTTTATTTGAGGTATTGAGAGATTGGATAATGGTTATAAGGTCAGTTTCAAGGCCTAATATGACTTTGAAGTCAAGGCCTAGAAAGAAAAGAGTGAGATGGTGGCCAAATGAGGTATTAACTTCAGATTTCAAGATAATAATGAGCATGTGAGAATTTTTATTGATGTGATAGGATTTCCCAGGTGTTTTAACCAAATTTAAGGTTAATTTTTTTAAGATAAGGCATGAATAAGTGTTTTGAAGTCTCTTGAGTTCACATAATGAAGGGTTCTCAACCCAAGAAGGACATTCAAGTATTCATTGGCACATGTAACATATAAAAAATAACCTAATATATTCATGGTATATGGGTAAGTTCCCTATCTTAAATTTCCAATCATTGGTATATAAAATGAGGGGCTAAGCTTTATGAATCATTGTTAAGACTGGAAGATAGTTTAAACCCTCAAGGAACCCTAATAGTGACATGATATGAAATAAATTGTTATAAAGTGATGAAAATGGATTAGTATGGATATTTTAGTGATTTTAGGTTGTATTAAACTCTCCCATTAATCTCCAATTGTGATTGCTCGTCAAGTGAGTAAGTGAAACCTATAGGAAATGCCTTATTTCTTACAGATTTGTTGTAATAGTCAAATTTGACCAAATTAAAGTTACCAAATGGATGATTAAAAATATTTAAACTTATATTTGATGTCCATGATGGTTTATTATTAGGTTATATTCATAATGGGTTCTAAATTGGTCATATAAGTTGACTAGTCACTAGAAGACCTAATGGGGCAAACAGTGAGAAAACTAGGCAAAAGTGAGAATTTGATTATAGATGTGTTATCATGGACTAAGGATGAATATAAGTGCATTAATTTTTTTTTAAATACCTTTAATACATTTTCATGTTAAAAATAATTTTTTTATGTTAGTAGATATGATGAAAATGTTTCTCATAAGTTGACCTATCTAGTTCAGATGAGACAGTGAGGTACAAGACTATGAGATTGGTCTCCAAGACCAATATTGACATTTGAACATATTATATATCTATTTTATAATGTTATAATGATATAATATGATAATTTTTATTCATTATCAGACTCTAAAAGTGTTTTTACATGTATTTAAGGTCTTTATTTCCAAGACTATGTTTTGAGACTAGTTGGTAGTTCTGACTGGGCTAGTTACAAAGAAGGGTTTGAGTCCTTTTGCCCTATGTAATTAATTATAATTAACTTTGTTAATTGTTTTATGTTTTTAAGGTTATATTTATATTATTTTTTTCTATATTTGTTATAAAAATTTGTGTTTTTTATTTAGTTGTTCAAGACAGACTTTTTGGGTATGCATAGGCCTAATTGTGAACAGTGTTAATGTCATGCTTCAAGTGGTGGTTGGATATAAAAGGTGTCATGTACATAATATGAGATTTTTATGGGTATATTTAAGTTTAATATGATATTTTGCTACCTTTTAATAATTTTGAGAGTGTTCCAAGGTATTCAAAGGGTAATGTGTGCTAATGAAGTCCTAATTGAATTAGGTCTCCTTAAGTCCTAAAAGGGGTTTTGGTCCTATATGCTATGACTAAACTATTTTAATATTTTATTAATAGTTTTGGAATGTATTAATTCTTATTTTTTTTAAATATAATTTTTAAAGTGTGTATTTCTAACCAAGAGGTGTATGAACAAGAGCCTAGTATAAGAACAAGGCCTAATTAGCTTATTAGTGAATGTGTGTATTGAAATTGAAGATATAGTTCTTTTAAGAGATAAAGGAGGTCTTGAACAAAATTATAAGGGTTCATATAAACTATCATGAGGATATAATATGGGTAATGTAGATGACTATCAAGGTTAAATGACCTAATCTATCTTGAAGAGACCTAGTTGTGCTAAGAAGCCTGGAAGGTAGTTTGAGGGGGCTAAGAGTGTGAAGAGATGAAGAGGTGGTCATAATCAGTTATTTTATCAATAATATTTTCTAAATTTTATAAATTAAATTAGGTGACTTAGTTGGTTCTGATTCATCTAGGGTGTTGGTGCCTTCTTTCAAGTAGGTGCTTGCTAAAGCATAGTCAAGTGGGTGCTTGGCTTGTTGCGGTTAGTTCTCTAATTGAAGTTGGTGCTTTAGTAAATCTTAATTTTTATCTTATAGTAATATATTTATGATATTTTCTCATGATTATGGTTCTCAATGTTCCATTTGAGGGTTTCCCACTTAAATAAGTGTTCTATGTGTTACGCTCTTTTCTCATGCTTATGGCTCTTAATGTGTTGTTAGTTAATTATATTATTTTGATAGTTCATGAATGATAAATTAAAGTTATATTTTTTTTAATAATGATTCACCCCCCTATTAGTCATTATTATTAAAATACCCTCACTTCAAAGGGGAACATATCAGTGGGGGCATTTCATATAGGTATGGATTCCCCACACACATTTACAATTTTAGATATAGTGGGGGAATGTCATAGAAGCATGGCTTCCATGCATTCAAAGTTATAGATATATAGTAGGGGCATGTTTTTTAAACATTTTCTCCACACTTATTTATTTTTTCACATCTCCAAATTATATTGGGCCATGTTTTGGAAACATGTTCTCCACGTTGGCACTTATATCAATTTTCATATTTATTCATATATAGTGGGGGCATGCTCTGGAAGGATGTTCTCAATAGTTACATAGTTTTTTAATTGGCCAAAAAATAGTTATATAATTCAAATACACATTTATGGTAAAATTATATACATTAGTACTATTCTTATATATAGTATCAGAATTAGACATATCTAAGGTAAATATTCTGTGTAATGTGTTCCTAATATTAAAAAAAACAAATTAGTTTCAAATTCAGAACACTCTTAGGGACTATCACCACCCACTAGGTTAGAATGTTATCAACCATATTGAGCTAATATAATGTAGTATTTGGCTCACTTCTTGGTATGGTTGAGATGATTAAATCACTCAATATTTCCAAAGTTTTTAGGTTGTACTTGATTGTATCATCTATCCTCACTAGTTTGATAGTGTGAGTTGACTTGGTTCACTCACACACCAAGTTATAAGTATGATTGGTTCACACGGCTGAGTTAGTCTCAACTTTTAGGTGCTAATTAATATTTTATCCAAGTTTGGGGTATGTGTCCTTCTATATCTCTCTATATATCCTTAAATATTTTCACTTTATAGATTTACATATTTTTCCTAATCTTAGTTTTAGTAATTCATAATGATACATATTTAAAATTAAAATTTTTAATAGGAAAGGCTTTGCATCGATACACAAGTGTACTATTAAACCTTGATATTTTTATTTCAAATCACTTCAATACTTTTAAAATTATACTATATGCATTTATTATGTAATATAACATGATCATGGTTGCAGGTCAGTCTCTAGTAAGGAACTCAAGTTGAAATCAATCAAAGATAAGGTGTGTTATACACACCTAGGGACATGCATTCCTTTCCTTTAAATAAATAATTTAATTACTATATTATAGGGGGAATTTATACACTACTTATAAATTATATACATCTTAATCTTGTACACTTGGAAAACTCAAACCTTAGTTTTTCTTCTCAGTTCTAGACCTTTCTTGCTTCTGCAAATATTTCATCTACTCTATATTATGCCAATTGTTTTATCTCTTAGTATGATGAGTCTTATGTTGATGACCTAGGACTTTTATCTTTCTAAGAATTATTAAAACTTGTTTCTCTTCCATCACCACAAGTTTTGATCTTGTACCTATTTCCCTACTCTCTAGACACTTACATCCAGGACAGGCATTGACATTGACATAGGTGTCCTGATCTAAGGTAATTATCTAGTGCCCTAAATTCATCTAATTTAAAAATGAAAAATATATTAATGGTTGTTCTAAGTTATGTAATGCAATTTATTTCTCTCAATGGATTGGTATAAATACAAGATCGACCCTCATTCATTCCTCACCTAGAAACTTCTTACCTACTCATCAAATAACTTATAAAAAGCATTCAAGTGAGAAGAGCTTACCTATTTTTATCCTATTTACATATCAATAATAGGTATAACACATACATATGTCTAAATTACTAAAGTATTAACCCAAGTTTTATATTTTCTAAGTTACAAGCAAGGTCATTGTTGTAAATACTTTCCACATATTACATGATTCACACATAATCAAACACATAGGGTATAACTACATAAGTTTGAATCCCTCTTTAAAATATTATATATTTAAATAGTGTTCATTATCAAATGGATATTTAGGGTAGCTCGATGTTATGTTCCTAATAACCCATTTTTTCCACAACCACTATGAGGAAGAAAAGCTAGTGTTTTAATATTTGATAAAGAATGACACTCCATAACATAGATATGAATGCACCAAAGTGAAGATGATGAAAACCTCAAAAGCATCTAGGTGGTTGTATATTGTTAAAAAAAGTATTTCATATAGAATACCTACACCAACCTATACATTAGAATCAACATAACCATCCAAGGCATATGTAAGGGTTTAAGTCTATAGAGGCACTAAAACATAGAATTTGGTGACTATTCTAGACTATTTTCCCAGTCTAATTTATGCTTGTTCTATATCTAGATTGGTATTAGAATTAGAACCATCTTATTTTTTTTTTATTTTCCATATCCAACATAGTTAGACTTTACATTTTTAGCATATCTCAGTATAATAAATTTAGTATATGTTTTATCTATGTTTTATAGTTAATTGGTCTATTATATATATGTTTATCACCCTTATACTTATCCATTTATATATTTTTAGGGTTAAAAAATCTATTTACATACTTTGTAAGCACTCATTTTCCCATACTTTGGGATGATTATTCCTTACATAGATGTTTATGTTAGATCACTTATTGAATACTATATTTATTTGTATGACATGACACTTAGATCACACCCTACACTATCTTATTTTCCTTATGATTAGATACAAAGTATATTCATCATTATAATCATCATTTACATGGACCTCTCATGATCCCCATTTCTCCACTATATATCCCTCATCTTAATCATACATAGGATTAGTCTTGGGATTGCATTATTACTTATGGGAAAGTATAAGCCATTTTAAATCTAAAATAAGTTTTAAATACTTTCTCTATTGTAATAAAAGTATAATCTTTTTTATGTTAGTCATCTATATCATTCATGTTTGGTTCTTCTGAATCCATAAGGAGAAGAAATAATAAAATCCATAAAATATAAAATATAAATCATTCGAACAAAAGGCAAATAAAAACACTCAAAATTCAAAATTAGACCAAATATGTAATACTTATTTGGCACATATCCTATACTAGTTGAATCTTAGACTCTAAATATGGTCTCATGATAGATATGAGTTCTATTAGGGTGTGATAGGCCAAACTATTGGGATAGGAGGTCTCATTATTACATTTAGTGTCATATATTTTCTCATGAAAGTACCCAATTTTCATAGTAGACTGATAACTTTGTAAGGGGTCTTGAGGAGTGGAGAACACATTGTGGGGAGGTAGGCTCATTTTAATTTTTTTATAAATAAGTTTCATGGCTTCACTTATTACCCTAAGTTATGTTTATCAGTAAGAGTTTCTTAAGTCTTTATTGTCTAAATAAAATATTAAGTGCTTACACACTTGTCTCGTATGTCTCATTTATACTATGGATCGTTATAACACCTATGTATAAAATTTCAATTCCATGTTTCTATAATATCATTCCTAAAATACTCCCCTTGATGCATATCACTTCTAAGCTAATCATATTGATGGGTGTCGTTAATCCCTTCATATAATCCACTTGATATGTTGATGTCATTCAAACCAGGGGTGGTGTCTAAAGTTGTTTGTAGCAAGGTTTATGGTTTTAGGTATTATAGATATGATTGAGGAGTTTTTTGTATTTCTAAATTCTAATATAATCTATTATATAAACTATTTGCTTATGTGGTAAATAAAATCACTTGCAAAATCAAAACACTCTGTAATCTAATCTATTGAAATAAACACACTGACTAGAATAAACACACTTTCTAGAAATAAACATGCTTGTTGGAAGTAATCACACTTGCTAAAAATAAATATGCTTTCAAGAAGTAAACAAAATTACTTAAATCTTAAATAAACTTTTAGAAGATAATTTCTTGAAGGTTTTAAAATCTATTTATAATTACTATTTTAGATATGAATTAAATTACTAGAAATTATAAATGCATAAAATACCATATAAAATATTTTCCTTATTCCTAAGGAGGGTGGGCCCTTGCTCACCTTGAGAATAGGAATGGAAGAAGACTTAGTACTTGGAAACTAGATATTTACTCATCAATCAAAATAGATTACATAAATGGAATAGTAACTACACTATAATATTAATTGCATATGTTATCTATTTTTCAATTTCTTTTTGTCTCCCTCTTCATCAAAATATGAAAATCTACTTATATAATGTTTTAATAGAAGATCCCTAGATCTTAGTATTCAATCTCCTCTTATCAAGATAAATATCCTAATTCTAGTTCTTCTTCAAAATATACATTTGATGTTTTGAAATAGGAAGATCCATCGGTTACAAAATCTACTACATATCTACTAATAATGGCTACATAGATCTACTAGATCGATTTACTTTTTGAAGAATATGGACATATATATATATATATATATATATATATATTATTATTAGTATATATATAAATATTAAATGACCAAAATAATCTCCAAGTGTAGATATTTAGTTTTACATGTTCAAAAATTAGACTGGAAGAGTCCAGAGTGATTTTGGTGAAGTCTGAATCAGTCTAGTTGAGTCTAAAGCAATCTGGTGGAGCTCAAATAAATCTATTAGAGTCCAAATAAAATTCATAAAAACTTGTTTCAAGAAACCTAAATGATTTAATAAGTCCATAATGAAGATATTAAGCTAGGAGGAATGCTTTGACAAATGAAATTTGTTGTTCAAATGAATCTGTAGCTATGGACTAGGTGAGCTCAAAGTTACTGGATGAGTCTGAAGCAACAAACTATGAGAGTCCATAGCTTATGAAATTTTTTGAAGCTTGGTCCAAAAAATACTATAGATCACTATAATATCAACAAAAAGGTATTTATTATTTATAGATAGCTATGCATCTGTATATACACAAAATGGAGAGACTAAACATGCAAAGAGATAGAATTAAATAGCAGAGTTAGTCATTTAGGCTTTAGTTATATTGAATTAGACAAATCACCCTATTTACTACACTAATATTAGATACAAACCTAAGATCCTTATATTTATTACTCTAGAGGAGAGATAATGGAAGAAGAGTAAGGATAATTGATAGTGATAATGAGACATATTTTGGACTCATCATTTCCCCCATGATTTACTTTTTGCAAGTCCCTTTTTCAAAATCAATTGTTGGTTGCTCCTTTATAATTCTAAATTTTGGCCTATAAACACTAGTTGAGATCATATATGTCAAATTCATTAGCCCAGTGATTGTCTTGGGGACTAGTGAAGCCTTGGTATATTCACACCATATGTTGACAATGTTTAAATTGTTTTTTCTATTTGAGGACCCCATCTATGTCATGGTGGAATGGAGTTCAAAATAAGTGGTGGCTATAATCTCATGCTAACACAAATTAGTTTTCCTCCTAAATTTAGAACATCTAAAATCATATCATTGACCACATTTCCCTTCTTAAGCTCCACCTTATATTAGTTAGGGACATCACCTCTCTTCTTTTTAATGAAACTATCAAGGTGTCCTAACATTTGATACTAGCTATACAGACATTATAAAAATGTTGTTTGCTATACAAATCAAAGGAGACACTACTATTATACAAATCTTATAAGTAATAATCCTTAATTTTTAGATTTATCAAATAGGTAACCTTGAAATTTATCAATAAATTCTTGACACTATCAAAATCAGGTCTAATACACAACCTTGTTATAGTGGATTTTTTCATATATTCATTATGTCTAGCTATCTAGGCTATTTGATTTTTTAAATTAGAAAGAAGAGATCTCAGCTAAACTTCCCCTACATATAGATTGCCAATGAATTTATTGTAATCTCCCAAAATCATATTACATAAGTAAAACTCATATAACAAATTTTATTGTTCCAGAGTGGAGTCCTAAAAGATGCTTAAAAACATGGGAGGATCTTCAATGTTATGGGGTAAACCACATGCAATTCTCAATAACTTCCATTTATAAAACTAGTCATTTAAATGCAAGCTATAACAATGAGAAGGAGTTATACAAGCTAGGAGACTTTCACCTATATGACATGCATTATGTAGATTTTATTCAAGCTTTTTAGTCTATTATTGTTCTTTCTCCAAATTTTCTTGTAGGGTATGTTTCTCCTTTTCTAAAATTTTATTTTTTTCATTGAGTTCCTTAAACTCACAACATACTTGATTCCATTTATCATGATAATCCACATGAGAAACAATGGTTTAACAATATTTATCTACAAAAGGGTTAAACAAAGATGTAATTTGTAGCTGATAATTTTGAAGTTGCTATTTTAAAAACAAATTTTGTTTCTCTAATTCAGTGATGTAAATCTAGGAATTGACCATTTATTCATCAAAATAAGTTATTTATTTCTTAGTTTCTTTATTCCTAGTCATATTTTTCAAAACTTTGTCTTTAAAATAATCTAATCCTTGAATCAAATAAAATTTGAGTGAATCCTTACATTGTAATTGAGCTAGAAGGTTAGTAATATATGTTGCTTGTTGCTTGATGATGACCTTAGATTTTAATAATGTAAGGATAAGCTAAAAACCTTCAGTCTTTAGTTGAGTTAGATGATTGTTCTTATTCAAATAATAGTATGTCTTTCCCTCTATCTAATACTAGTCTTGCTTGAGGATTTGAAGAGGATGGAAAAGATTTTATTTCTTATACTACAATATCTTGTATGAGTATGTTTTCTCTCTAATCAATTGATTCAATATGAATATCAAATGGGATAGATTTTTCATCAAAAATTATTGTTAATGACTAAGAAATATTTGGTATAACAACTTATTCTTAAGGAACCACTACTGACTCAAGGATTTCTATGATGATAGTTTTTTCAACATGAACTATTGCTACTCCCTCAAGAACCTCTATTATGATGACTTATTTATTAGGGATTTTTATTATTATCTCCAATGATTTTAGAGAAGAAAAAATTGGTGAATGTCTAAGGCTACCATGAGTAGTAGATTTTTCTTTTTCTTCATCATCTTGTGCCAAAATTACTCTTCTACTCTTATTTTGGTTTATGTAGGATAACTAGGTTACCTTAGAGAAATATCATCATTAGTTTGTGAAAGAATATCTAGACATTCAATATTTAAACAAGACTATGAAACCCTTGGTCTTAGTTTTAATTTTTTGGTAGTATGTATAACCACTTATGTGGTTTATGATCTAGTTTGGCACCTCTCACTAGATTAAACCTTGACCTTAAAAGAGGAAGCTGATACTTTTGTCTTGGGCCTAGGTGGTTTTCTAGAGGACTTTGAAACTAATGCTAAAAGCTGACTGAACTTGTTACTCCAAAAATTATTCTATGTTGTTTTTATTAGTGAAACAAAATTATTTTAAATGATTAGATAAATAAGACCATGATGTTGGTGAGGGGATGATCTATTAGTACATAAAATCTGAATGGCTCCATATAAGAATAAGGGAAGGTTAACCTTATATTGATTTTACTATTGCACATATTTAAAGTGAAGAATGATATGCATTATTTCACACTTTAAAACACTATACTACCTATCACACATGAAATATTTCATTACCTAGAAACAAACAAACTTTTAGATTTTAGGTAGGGTTTCTCTACTAATCCCTTTTGATTTTCCTTGATATTTTTGAACACATGCAATAGATAATTATTCATTTCCATTGAATTCAAAAATTAACTTAAAAAAAAGGGTTCTTATAAGTATTCTCTTACCTTATTTAGTAATTATAAAAATTTAACTGATGACTGAGCTAGAGACTGGAATGTAGATACCTTGTACTATAGTGGAGTCTTCTTTTAAATTGGTAATGAATTCTTGTACTAGAGCTTCATCATATCCATGAAATTTATACAAAATTTATAACCAACCAAAATATTCAAAAACTACCATAGATATATCATCTAACATTAACCTAGATGCATTCATAGGATCAAAACATTTCTTGTGTCCCATGGTGATTCTAGAAAATTACTAAAAATTGGGGGGTTAGGAGGTGCAATAGTCAATGCCAATGGAAATAAAATTGTGCAAGTAAAAATGGAAAGGAGTGGTTCAAATGGATATTTGGCTTGGTGGCTACTAACATAATTTGAATAAATCATCATGTAGCATGGAAGTTAAATGAATCTATCTTTGGAAAAGATTTGATGTGCTTCCATACTCATGAGACTTGTGTGCTGTTAATTTTGGTGGATTATTCAAATACTTCAGAGTGAGTCAATATGTGGTTACATCCATGAATAAAGGTGATATGACATTCCATTTACTTTTATGTCATTTCACTCATGATTTTTTTTGTCATCAAATGTCATTTCTTTTTCCTATGTGTCTCCTTATGACTTTTGGATGTCAACAAATGATTTTGATTGGTATTTACTTTGACAATTTGCAAGACATCTTATTTACAAATATCCTCTTAAACATAAACATATAAGAATCAAAATACTCATATTAAACTAATGTAGATAAATAAAATTATTTACTTACCAAATCATACTCTTAACCTTCATTCATTTTTTGACACCTAATTTCAACATAAATTAAATGCATGAATTAGTTTTTATAGAAATAAATACAAATAAATGTTGTAGTGATTTTCTTATCTAGAAAAAATGATCAAATTTTACTATTTTTATAAAAAAATATTTTTATTTATTTATTATATTTCCCTTGACCATATATTTTTGGTTTTCAAGCCAAGGCTCATTATTTAATTCATGACTAGCCAACAAGTTGGTTTTCTGATCAGCATTGTTAATAGCATCCTAAAAATATTTTCACTATTAATTTTTTTAAATAAATTTTATATATTATTTTTATATTTTTGGAAGAATTAAGACCAATAAATGATCATTTTCTTCTATTTTATATACTATACCATCATAGAGTTGTTGGCATGGAAGAACTAGGTTCTTCCATGAAAACTACCTCGTGTCAAATGTTTTAAACAAATTCTTCTTTGTTGACAGGTTTATGGTACAATTTAAGTCTATGTCTATTGACCAACAAAGTTTTTTGGTTTCCATCTATTGGTAATAATTTTACTGATCCATTCTCAAATATGTTTTCTATTTGTTATGGACCTAACCATCTTATCCTTAACTTGTCTTTGAATTACTAAAATTTAGAATCAAATAAAAGTGTCCAATCTTCTTTTTGAAATATTTTTGTTTTGATGTGGGAATCATAACATATTTTTCTTTGATGCTAACTCATCTCTATTTGTTGTAAGCCTTAAATCCTTATCTCATCAAGTTCATTTAATTGAAGAATTCTTTCTTGTTGTGCCTTATCCAAATCAATACATATTTCCATTGATATTTTCAAAGTTTGTAATTCAAATTCAATAACAATTAAAGGAAAATTAACATATACTAACTCATAGGTTGAGAATCCAGTGGTTGTATTTCAAGTATTGTTGTAGGCCCATAATACTTCTAGTATTTTAGCTACCTAATCTTTTATGTTGCTAGTAAATATCTTGGTCAGGATATTCTCTAACTCTTTATTACTAACTTATACTAGTCCATTGGACTATGGATGGTAAGGAGAGGATTTCCTATGATTGACTTGGCAGACCTCTATAAAATATTTAATCATATTAGATATGAATTATGGTTCTTGATCTGAAACTATCTCTCTAGGTGCACTGGACCCATCCTTTGGCATGGATCTATTAAAACATTTAATGTTTAAGTGGCATAGTTTAGACCCTTAGCATAATTTGTTGTATAATTAAAAAATAATGATTTATTATTTATTAACATAAGGTGAAAACATCATGTAAATAAATAATAAAATATTGTGGTTTATTATTTACCGATTAAATTAAATGATTCTAGAGAAATATGGACTCATTGGTTACAATGGTCACATCCCCTCATATTTATTATAACTAGGGTTTTATCTCTATTATATTATTCACTCTAAACACACAGTGAATTTTGATATTTACATGTGGCAAATATATAAAAATATTTTGTGAAGGCTTATGTGAAGAAGTGAGAAGGGAAGGCTTTATATTGGGATGTGGAGTTTCTCAATAATTAAATATCATATTTTGGTGGGGTTTTTTTAAATCTCTTTGAGGTTTTCCCATGGCAATTCATGTGTTGTGTTAAATTGATCTATGTATACTTTGTTGATTATTATTCATCTTAAATTCTATCTGTGCATTACTAATATCTACATGGATTTTATCATGATTTCAGAGTCTAATGAGTGGATTTAATTGGAAAGATATTAAATTAAGTTGAAATAATTGATATTTCATTTAATTTAAAAAATATTTTTAACTATTTTAAAAGCTTCTTTCAAACTTGTATACAACCTAGAGGAAGAAGTTTTTTTTCTTATTTGATTTCTGAGAGGTCTAGTTTGTTATTATTTGTACTTAGTGGTGTTATCTCCTTCATTTGTATGAAAAAACACTACCATAGGCCCCTAAAGCTATTAGTTGGAGATCTGAGAATTCTTCCTCAAACACAAAGATGTTATTATTAGCCTAGGAAATTAAAAAAAATTGATTTCTTGATTAAAATCAAAAATTTAAAATTCTTTCATTATCAGAATTAAAAATCCAAAAGATTAAAAATAATTTTAAGATTTTGGGTGATCTATACATGTTTTTATGCCCTTAAAATATTCTATAGGGGTGCCATATTTCATCCTGGGCATTTCAAAACATTGAATTCTCCATTAAAAAATTCCATTTGAAAGGTATAATATGTCTTGTACCAGGATGATATGAAGGTTGGTAAAATTTTGATGTCTCTAATGACCTATTTAGGGTGCTTTAAAATTACAAACTTTTCCATGGGTGACATTATTCTCTAATATATGTGCTATAAGCATGAAAAATTAATTTGTATAGTTTAGAAAAGTATTGAATAAATATTATTTTTATTGAATTTATTTTTACACTTAAACTTGTGGCCCAAACTTTCTTTAAAGAAAAAAATTAGTAAAATTTATTTACTATATTTCACGTGCATAGTAATGCATGTGTGTGTGCATGCGTGTGTGTGTGCGTGTGTGTGTGTGTGTGTGTGTGTGTGTGTGTGTGTGTGTGTGTGTGTGTGTGTGTAAGACTTTAAGTAATTTTATAGATGAGTTGGTTGTTATAATTTTGGTAAATATTTCAAAAATGTAGGTCAAGAAATCAAAACATGAAACCTCTATTTTTTTGACAATTTTAATTTAATTTGAATTCTATTTTTTTGGTTTCCATGCTAATGTTTCACGTGTCTAAAACCTAGTTGAACTATCGACCTAGTAGTAACATTTAACCTAATCAAAAAACCTTATGGACCATAGTCATGCGATCAGTCGATCTATAATGTTTATCACATTTTAGACACATTGGAGTGGTCCATTTTTTTTTAAATCCTCTTATTGTTATTTTTACACCTTTTTTAATAATAGTGCCTAGGTTGTCGTTTTGAGTGTGTCTCTTTCAACACTTAGATTTGTATAATTTTAATTAATTTTTTTGCATTATTTAGCATCTAATTTATGTAATTAATTATATTTAAACTTTTTATTTAGCTTATTTTACAAATTTAAGTTAAATTCATATTTAAAAAATTTCTTTTTAAGCATTTTTTTGCTATCCTATTTAAATGGAAGTTATGGCTTTGCCTCATTTTTATTTAGATAAATCTCAAATGCTTAATGAAAATAACTATGATATATGTAAAATTCACGTTAAAGGCAAATTTATGGTTTGAAAGGTATGTAATATTGTCATTGGGATTGATAAATCCCCTTCTGGATGACATGTGACCCATTAACTTTTCAATCTATTTTAATAAAAATCACAAGAATCTATGTTCATTATCTTGTAGAGTGTTAAGGATGAATTCCTTCTCCACATTGGTAATTACAAGTCTCTTAGTGATTCTTGGAAACTCCTTGAGTCTATGCATGAGGGCACTCACATTTCAAAGATCATTGAGTTAATCTTTGAATTATTGACAACACCTATGAAAGGTGATGAGAAAGTTATTTATTTCCTTGCTAAAACTAAGAAAATTAAAGTTCAATTAGATGTAAGTAATTATAAATTTAATTCAAGGTCAATTACTTTATTTTATCATTTAATTAAACATTCATAAAAAATTTAGAAATTTCATTTCTTTTTTAAATTCTAAGTATCAAACTAAGCAAGATATCCCTAACCTTACCACCTTATCTACTCTTCTAATTCAAGAAAAACAAGCGATGACCAATTGTGATTCTAAGGATAATGAAACTCAGGTATTTCTCTCTCAATAATGTTTTTGATAACACTAAAAACTAAAAATATAATCCTAATTTTGCTAAAATAAAATATAAGAATAATAAATCTGGTGATAATAATCATACACTTAAGTTTAATGGAAATTGCAATCTATGTGGTAAATTTAGTCATAGAAGGTAAACTTGTTATAAAAATAAGGATATAAATAAAAATAAAACTTCTAAAAATAAGAAAGGGAAGAGATCAAATCAAAACAAACAAAATAATCAAAACCATAATCAAAATAAAAATCAAGATTCAAATGTTATTATTTTATGCATTTCAAATAAAAATGAGTGGATTTTAGATAGCTATGTATAGTACCATATGACATGATTATCTAATATTTTATGTGATTATATATATATATATATATATATATATATATATATATATATATATATATATATATATATATATATATATATATATATATATATATATATATATATATATATATATATATATATATATATATATATAAAAGAATGTATTTATGAAATAATTCTTTTTTAGAATCAACTAAATAAGGAAAAGCAAAATTTTCAAATATTGTTATTAAAGACATTATCTACTTACTTAAGATTAAAAAGAATTTACTATCTTTTTCTGAACTTACAAATGATAATTTCATTGTAACATTACTTAAATATAGTTGGTCCATTATAAATCTATCTAGTTCCTTGATTATTAAAGGTGTTCAAAATAATTATCTATATATTTTTCTCCTTCTTCTACATGTTTACTTTCATCACATAATAAGAATGAATCTTAGTTATGGTGTGAAAGATTAGGACATGTTAATTTTATAAGTTTACATGATATTTCTAAAAATAATATTGTTGTTGGAATTCCTTCTATCTACTCTCATCAAGAAACTTGTGAAGGTTACTTACATGGTAAGCAACATACTAACCCCTTTCACAAGAATCATGGTGTGAATTCCTCACATGTTTTAGAATTAGTTCATAACGATATTTTAGAACCTTTAAAAGTTGTATCTCTTAATGTTTCTTTGTATATTATTATTTTTATTGATTATTGTACTAGAATGATCTAGTCTTATTTCATTAAAAAATAATATGATGTTTTTTTTAAGTTTAAAAAATTTAAAGTTTATATTGAAAATGTATCTAATTTTTCTATTAAGAGATTAAGAACTGATAATGATGGTGAATATGTTAGTGAAGAGTTTGATTCTTTTTGCATTAGTTATGGTATTAAAAATTAATTAACAACTCTTTATTCCCCTTAGTAAAATGGTATTGTTGAAAGGAAAAATTGCACCATCTTATAAATGGATAGAACAATATTATAATCTATAGATGTTCTTAAATTTTTATGGGTTGAAGCCATGAACATTGTTGTTCATATTCTGAATAGAATCCCTACCAAAGCATTGCATCTTTCTATCCCTTTATAAATGTGGACTAAAAGTAAACCTAGAGTGGCTCATCTCAGGATATTTGGTAACCCTACTTCTATCTTTATTCCTAAAATTAAAAGAAAGAATCTTGACCCCGCTTTTTATTCTTGTATTTTTATATGATATAAGTAAAAAAAGTTTTAAGAGTGTATGATCCCTCTAAATGTTAGATTATTAAGAATAGGAATGTTCTTGTTCTTGAAAAATCTTTTTGTGATTCTTCTATGGATCCTCCTTAGTGTTTTTCTATTGATGAACTTAACTCTTATGTTTCTCCTTGTGATAAAATGGATGCCTTTGAGGAAGTTGATTTAGTTATGGATAACTTAGAGTTTGAGGAACCCTCTAAGTTTCATGTTTAATCTAAAAGATATAAATGGATAGAACCCCTAATTCAATATTTTAATATTGATAATATTAATAAATTAACTAAAAGTCAACATTGTTATCATGCATTAATGACTATGTATAAATGTGAACTTCAATCCTTTGAGTAAGCCACTCAAGATGATAGATGGAATGTTACTATACAAGTTGAATATAATGCCTTAATTAAAAATCAGACTTGAGATCTTGTGCCTCTTCCATCTAAAAGGCATATTTTCAATTGTAGGTGGATTAATAAGATCAAATATAATTCAATTGGTAAAATTTGATAAGTTAAAAGATAGATTAGTTGTTTACCAATTTACTCAAAAATATAAGATTGACTATGTTGAAACTTTTTCTCTTGTAGCAAAAATGAGTACTTTGAGACTTTTAATTTCTCTTAAAACCCAAAATAATTGGGTTATCTACAAAATAGATGTCAAAAATGCATTTCTAAAAGGTGATTTAGAAGAAGAAATCTATATGACTCACCTTAAAGGTTTCAATGATTCAGACAGATAATATTATGTATGCAAGTTAAAAAAATCTTTGTATGATTTAAAATAAGTTCCTCGAGCTTGGTATTCTAAGATTATAGTTTTTTCAAAGAATTAGGTTTTTCTAATTGCTATCTAGATAATGATCTTTTTGTTAAAGTTGAAAATGGTCATTTGATTCTAATTGTATTATATGTTGATGATTTTTTGATTACTGATGATCTAACTAGTTTAATTCATAAAATTAGGGATAAACTAAGCCACATATTTCAAATGACTGATTTAGGTATTCTACATCATTTTTTAAGAATGGTTATATTTTAGGATAAAAATTCAATTGTTGTATCACAATCTCAGTATGCACATAATCTTTATGTAAAGTTTAACATGATTAATTATAAATCTACCACTACTATTGAAGTTGGTATTAAACTTGATTTTAAACTTACATGTGAAAAATATAACCCTACTTTGTATAGACAATTTATTGGAAGTTTTATTTATCTAACCATTACTAGGCTAGATACTTCATATGTTGTTAGTGTTGCTTCTAGATTTATGCAAGATCCTTATTTGGATCATTGGAAATTAGCTAAAGGTATTTTTCAGTATATTAGAGGAATTATTAATTATGGTTTATTCTATTATTCTATTGATAATGCTAAACTATATAGTTATTGTGATGTTGATCATGCTAGTGATACTTTAGATCATAAATCTACTTCTAGATATGTGTTTAAGTTTGGTACAGGTGATATCACTTGAAGTAGTAAGAAGCAACCTACTGTCTGTCTCTCTTTTATAAAAGTTGAGTACATACATGTTATGAAAGTTAAATAAGGTATGTGTCTATGAAGGTTATTGATATAACTTTATTTTGATATCTCTTAGAGTATCATCCTTTATTGAGATAACTAAAGTTGTATAGCTCTGGAAAAATATTCAGTGTAGCATCAAAGAACTAAATATATTAAAGTTCATATGCATTTCATTTGAGAGAAAGTCATCAATGATGATATTAATCTGTAGTTATATCTTATGGATGAATAAGTAATAGATATATTTTAAAAAGCACTTGGTGCTACCAAGATTTATTAGTTTTGTGTAATGTTAAGCCTCTCGAAGTTTCCATTGAGGGGGGGTGTGCATGACAATGCCACTTCCAAATATCCATTTTTTTCTTCTTCTTTATACTTCTCATTATAAAACATTGTAAACTTCATGTAGAAATTTTCTACTTTTTTACCCCAATACATTAAAAGCATATTTTGTAATGGAAGTATTTATATTATAAAAGACTCCAATTATGCTCAAAAAAATAAATATGAAAAATTGTGAGATGTAGTCTCATGATCATGCTAGCCTAGAATTACTTTAAAAGTAATTTATGGATTATAATTCATTCTGTTTCAAAAAATGATCTTTGACATGATGAATATTTTTAAATCTTTCAATTGTGTACATAGTATAATGCATTTATTAATTTGAATATGACATTTATCCCCACTTAGCATTAAGGAGAAGTGTTAGATTATTTAATGTTTAAGTGAAACCCTTAACATAATTTAATGTATAATTAAATAATAATGATTTATTATTTATTAACATGAGGTGAAAACCTCAATTAAATAAATAATGAAAACATTATGGTTTATTATTTACAAATTAAATTAAATAATTCTCGAGAAATATGGACCCATTGGTTATAATAGTCACCTCCCCTCATATTTATTATAAATATAATTTTATCCCTATTATATTATTCACTCTAAACACACTCAATAAATTTTGAAATTTGTGTGTGAAAAATAGTTTAAAATGTTCTATGAAGGTTTATGTGAATAAGTGAGAAGCGAAGACTTTGTATTGGGGTGTGGAGTTTATCAATAATTGAATATCATTTTTTAACTCTTTGAGGTTTTCTCATGAAAATTCCTATTTTATTTTAAATTGGATTGTGTATTGTTTGATGTTTATTATTCATACTAAATTTTATCTATGCATTACTATTATCTACATGGATTTTACAGGATCACATTGTTTGGTATACTTCTTTACTTATCTATGAAGGGAAGGCCAATAATATCCTACTCCTAATATATTTTGGATGGTTATTTTTATTTAATAATTCCCTCATCTTGGTTCATCATGTTATTCTATAATGATATCATATATTTCATTATTTGCTACACACTTGTGAAATACATAATCACATTCACATTTAAATAACATGCCATTAATCCATTTGAAAGAAGAACTTTTTTGATTAAATGATTTATTTATTTCAAAGTAAAATGAGAAGGAAAATTTCCTATTAATAAGTATTTTTCTATGTCAACAAACCATTGGGATTATATTGAAACAAAAAATAGTTATTCATCTAGAAATTTGTCCTCGACTGGTTCTTCATTACCTGCATTATGTATTCTAGACAAAAAATCTGCAACCATATTAAATTTTCTTAGTTTATCAATAATGGTTATATCAAATACATCAAAATTAACAACCATATTATGATTCTTTCTCCTAATATATGTTTATTCATAAGATACCTTAAGGTTGAATGATCTATGTATATGAAGACATTATACCTTATAATAGAGTGTCTGAATTTGTTGATGGCATAAATTATAGCAAAGAATTTTTTTTGTAGTTTTATAATTAATTTAAGTTGGAATGAGATTTGTGTTGCTATAATAAATGACATACATATGATCATTCTCATCTTTTTGTCCTAAGACTGCTCTCATTTCAAAATTAGAAGCATCAATGTAAATGTGAAAGGGTTTTTTCCAATTAAGTCCTCTTAGTATTGGTGTAGAACTCAATTTTTATTTCATGGCTTCAAAATATTTTTGACAAACCTTACTCCATATAAATTCACCATCCTTTTCCAACAAAGTGAAAATAGGAAAATAAATTTTATTAAAGTCTTTTATAAATCATCTAAAAATTTGACATGACCTAAAAAAATATTGATATCAGTTTGATTATATGGGATACGTAGATTTGAAATTATTTCAATTTTATTAGAATCCACTTGGATTCATTTGATAGAGATGTGGTGTCCTATTACTATGCCTTGATCCATCATCATCTAGAATTTATCATGGCTTAATGACATTTGATGTTCTTCACATCTAGTTAAGATCCTATCAAGATTGTGTAGGGCCTCATCAAATGTATCTCTATGAGTGGTGAATTCATCCATATATAATTTCATGTAATCATTAGTTAAATTAGAGAATATAACTATAATTATTTATTGGAAAATAGCTAAGACATTACAAAAATAAAATTATAAGACTCTATAAGCAAATATACCCCATGGACAGGTGAAAGTGGTTTTGTCTTGATATTCAACTACTATAGTTATCTCATTATACCCACTAAATCCATCTAAGAAGGAAACATATGTCTTTCCTTCCAGATTATCAAGAACCTAATCAATAGAAGGAAGAAGAAAAATATCCATCATAGTGGCTTTGTTTAGCTCTCGGTAATCCATACACACTCTCCATTTTCCATTTTTATTTGGTATAATTACCAATGGTAAAATTGATTGGCTATTTGAAATAGGATAAATGAATCCTATGTCCAAATTTTTTTAAAATTTTAGTTTTTACTATATCCCTTAATGATGTATTTATTTCTCTTTATGATTGTCTAACTAGTTTGTTCTAACTTATGTAAATATGATGGGTATAAACACTTAGATGAATTCTTCTCATATATGTATAATCCTATGTAAATGCTTTGGTATTTTTTTTATAGGATATAAAAAACTTTTGTTGGGGGATCAAACCAACAATAGATTACAATTGTGACAGTAATAAATGCAGAATTAAATCAGATTGACAAGTAATTAGAATGATAATAGCAAGAACAAGAGATACAAGAAAACACCCTGAAAACTTGTATTAACAAACTCTTTACAAAAGGAATACAATTGAAGAAAGCTTCTTTCTTCCACACCTCTCCTAGATGTATAGATCTCTCAATAGATCTCTATTCCTCAAGAGCTATCTCTCTCAAGAACAATCAACTCCAACAAGCCTGGATTGATTCAATTCTGTACTGTTCTTCCACAATTACAATAATAAGCTAGGAAGATCTAATTCTTCATATAGAATTAGGAGACTTGAGCATGTACTTCCAAAAAATAGTTAAACCACTTAAACAAGGGCTCTAAAAATAGTAATGCTAATAATAGAAACATGAGCTTGAGTCTACAACTCAAACTTATCATGCAAACACTCGCTTCTGTCCACAGAAATAGCTTTCTGGACACGCAGGTAACCGACGTCGGTTCTTGCTACTTGTCTGTGACCGTCATCAGCCAATTCTCTGTCGACGTCGGCGTCTCTGCAACTACTTGTGATCGATGTCAGTCGCTCCTGACTGATGCCGGTGTCTGTGTAGACCTGAACCTGATAAACTATGCTCCTTGGTGAAGTTTTTAGCTCCACACCCTAACAATCTCCCACTTGGAGATAAACAGTTGCACCAGTACATGTACAACAACATCTTCTAGCTCTTCCATCTTCAACTCAATCATGAAGACCAACAGAAGTTGAATGAAGATACAAATTCTCTATTGTAACTGGCTTGGTCAGCATATCAACAGGATTCCTATCTGTATGGATCTTCTCCAGCTTCAACTCACCATCTTCCAATACCTGTCATATGAAGTGATACCTTAGCTGTATGTGCTTTGTTCTTGAATGAAAGGCTGATTCTTAGCCAAATGGATTGCACTCTAACTGTCACTATACAATCTGCAACTCTAATGCTCCCTACCAAGCTCATCCATGAACCGTGTCATCCATATCATTTCCTTGCTAGCTTCTGTGGCTGCAATATACTCTGCTTCTCTAGTTGACAAGGCAACAACCTTCTGCAACTTAGATATCCAGCTAACCGCCATTTCACCTATAGTAAAAACATAACCTGTAGTGCTCTTCCTGCCATCCAAATCACCTACCATATCTGAATCTACATAGCCATGTAGAGAAGTATCTGAACCTCCATAGCACAAGTGCCTACTGCTGGTTCCTTTCAGATATCTAAGGATCCACTGAACTGCTTTCCAATGTTCCTTACCTGGATTGGCCATATACTTACTTACAACTCCCACTGCTTGGGCAATATCCGGTCTAGTACACACCATTGCATACATCAAACTCCCTACTGCGGAAGAATATGGAACCTTGCTCATGTACTCTACCTCATCATATGAATTAGGACATTATTCTTTACTCAACTTAAAATGTCCAGCCAAAGGTGTGCTTATTGGTTTAACATCTTGCATATTGAATCATTTTAACACCTTGTCCACATAATCTTCTTGAGACAATATCAACCTGTGATTTTTCTTGTCTCTCTTAATGCTCATGCCAAGGATTTTCTTTGCTGCTCCCAAATCTTTCATAGCAAATGTTTGAGCTAATTTTACCTTAAGCTCTGAGATATCATGCATGTGAGACCCTGCAACCAGCATGTCATCTACATACAACAATAGAATAATATATCTACTGTTATCAAATCTCTTGAAATACACACAATGGTCTGATTGACACCTACTGTAGCCGTGCTCAGTCATAAACCTGTCAAATTTTAAGTACCATTGCCTAAGAGCTTGCTTGAGGCCATACAAGCTTTTCTTCAACCTGCACACAAACTTCTCCTTACCCTTGACCTCGAATCCTTCTAGTTGTTCCATATAGATTTCCTCATCCAAATCTCCATGAAGAAATGTTGTCTTAACATCTAGCTGCTCAAGATGCAAATCCTCAAAAGCAACCAAAGACAATACAACCCTTATTGAAGTCATTTTAACAACAGGAGAAAAAATCTCACCAAAGTCAATACCTAGCTTTTGTGCAAATCCTTTTACCACTAATCTGGCCTTGTATCTCATCTGTCCATTCTCACCTTTCTTCAACCTGTAGGTCCATCTGTTCTTAAGTGTTCTCTTACCAGCTAGCAATTCAACCAAATCCCATGTTTGGTTTTCTCTTAAGGACTCCAACTCCTCAACCATGCCACGCTCCCACTCACTCTTGGACTCCACCTTTATTGCTTCTTCAAAACTCTCTGGTTCTCCACCATTAATTAGCAATAAATAAAATAAAGAAGGAGAATATCTAATTGGAGGCTTACTCACCCTTTTTGACCTCCTGATGGGTGTCTGAGACTCATCCACAACACGCTGTCCACCCAAATTCTCTGACAGTGATCGACCTCGGTCACCTAAAGACCTGTTACTGGCCGACGTCGGTTCTGCTTGACCGACCTCGGTACCTGTACGACCGACGTCGGTCTCTGTATGGCTGATGCTAGTTTTTGTCCTACCGACGCCGGTTCCTAACCTACCGACGTCGGTCTCTGTGTTTTCCTGTAAGTGATTATTTCTTTTTCCCGCGAGCTCATCTTGGACTTTTACCTCATCCAATTCACCATTGCTCTGCTCAGATTGATTCAACTTCCTTAGCTAATCACAATACATCACTCTTTCATTGAAAACAACATCACGGCTCCTGATTACCTTGTTAGTTTCTAGATTCCACAATCTGTAACCAAAATCATCTGAGCCATAGCCAATAAACGTGCATCTCATAGACTTAGCATCAAGCTTCTTTCTATTTTCCTTATCTATATGCATAAAGGCTTCACAACCAAAAACTTTGAGATATGAGAGATCAACCTTTTTACCTGTCCATGCCTCTTCTAGAATACCACCATTTAGAGTTGTAGAGGGTCCTCTGTTAATCAGGTACACTGCAGTGTCAATAGCTTGTGCCCAAAACTATAAGGGCAAACCGGCATGCAATCTCATACATATTGCACGCTCCATTATTGTCCTATTCATCCTTTCAGCAATACCATTCTGCTGAGGTGTCCTTGGAACCATCCTTTGCCTACGGATTCCATGCATGTAACAATAATCTCTGAACTTATGACTGCAGAACTCACCGCCATTGTCTGATCTCAGGCACTTTAATCTTTTACCTGTTTCATTCTCAACCATAGCTTTCCAAACTTTAAAAGTCTCAAATACATCAGATTTCTTTCTAATACAATAGATCCATACCTTCCTTGTGGCATCATCTATGAAAGATACATAGTACTGTGATCCTCCAATGGAAGCAACCTGAGCCGGTCCCCACACGTCTGTGTGAACAAGATCCAACTTGTGCCTCTTCTTAGTAGACCCAGTTTTGAGAAAACTAACCCTTTTCTGTTTTCCAAATACACAGTGCTCACAAAACTCTAGATCTATGCCTTTTAAATCTAAAAGCATACCTTTAGACTTAAGAATTGACATCCCCTTCTCACTCATGTGGCCAAGCCTTGAGTGCCACAATTTAGCATCCACATCTGAAGTAGATAATACAGAAGGAGATTTGTTAGTAACACAATTACATAGATAGAGAGTACCTTCTCTCTTACCTCTGGCCATAACAAGTGCACCCTTGGTCACCTTCCAAGATTTTGCTGTGAGAGTTACTGTACAACCCTCATCCCCTAAATTTCCTGTAGAGATCAAATTTCTCTTCAAGCTAGGTACATGCATCACATCTCTCAACACCCATGTGTTGTTATTCTGCATCTTCAGCTGCACTTTACCTTTGCCAATTATTTTACAGGGCTCATCATCCCCTAGATACACTATTCCAAAATCTCCATGGATATAGTCACTGAAATATTCCCTATTAGGAGTAGCATGAAAAGATGCACCAGAATCTAATACCCAAGATTCTATATTATTATGCAAAGAGAAAATTAAAGCATCCTGTGCAATACCTGCAATCTTGGCTTCTTCCTTTCCTTCGTGTTGGTTGTCCTCCTTAGGCTTTGACCAACAATCTCTGCTTATGTGCCCCATCTTTCCACAATTCCAGCATTGTGGCCTTCTGCCATTTCTGGATTTAGATCTGCCTTTCCCCTTTGATTTGGATCTTGCTATGCCTTTCTTGCTCTTCTCTTTCTGCCTTCCCCTACTCTCAAAACTTAAAGCATTCTCAGATGCCTCTTCTGTGCTTTTCCTGTGTATTTCCTCATTCAAGATAACACTAACAACATCCTCTACTTTCAAAATATTTGATGCATATGCAGTATTACTTACTGCCATTACTAAGCCTGCCAACTTTTAGGCAAAGAACATAATATCAAAAGAGCTTTTATCTCATCATCAAACACTATATTTACTGAACTTAATTGATTCACAATACCATTGAAATCATTCAGATGAGTAGAAACAGATCCACCTTCATTCATATGCAAATTAAATAACTGCTTCATAAGATATACCTTATTGGAAGCTGAGGGTTTTTCATACAAATTTGCTAACGTAGTCATCAACTCTACCGTAGACTTTGCCTGTGATAAATTGGATATCATAATGGATGCTAGACTCAGTCTTATAGAACCCAGAGCCTTTCTGTCAAGAACTTCCCATTCTTCATCCTCCATGTCTTTGGGCTTCTTTTCAATACCTCCTAACGGTAAGTAGAGATCTTTCTGATACAGATAGTCCTCTATCTGCATTCTCCAGTGTTGGTAATTTTTGCCATTGAACTTTTCCATTCTCAATTTACTTTCATCTGCCATTGCTTCTCCCACTCAAACAGAAATCCCTGCAGAAACTCTTGTGAGAACCTGTAATCAATACACACTACACAGATCTAAACCACCTGTTAGTGAACTTGAACTTTGATACCAATTATCAAGCTTTGAACCTGTAACCAAGGCTCTGATACCACTTGTTGGGGGATCAAACCAATAATAGATTACAATTGTGACAGCAATAAATGCAGAATTAAATCAGATTGACAAGTAATTAGAATGATAATAGCAAGAACAAGAGATACAAGAAAACACCCTGAAAACTTGTATTAACAAACTCTTTACAAAAGGAATACAATTGAAGAAAGCTTCTTTCTTCCACACCTCTCCTAGATGTATAGATCTCTATTCCTCAAGAGCTATCTCTCTCAAGAACAATCAACTCCAACAAGCCTGGATTGATTCAATTCTGTACTGTTCTTCCACAATTACAATAATAAGCTAGGAAGATCTAATTCTTCATATAGAATTAGGAGACTTGAGCATGTACTTCCAACAAACAGTTAAACCACTTAAACAAGGGCTCTAAAAATAGTAATGCTAATAATAGAAATGCGAGCTTGAGTCTACAACTCAAACTTATCATGTAAACACTCACTTCTGTCCACGGAAATAGCTTTCTGGACACGCAGGTAACCGACGTCGGTTCCTGCTGCTTGTCTGTGACCACTGTCGGCTGATTCTCTACCGACGTCGGCATCTCTGCAACTGCTTGTGGCCGACGTCGATCGCTCTTGACCAATGCCGATGTCTGTGTAGACCCGAACCTGATAAACTATGCTCCTTGGTGAAGTTTTTAGCTCCACACCCTAACAACTTTGATTTCTTGATCATGGGTTAATAAGCTAATGATGTTCAATGTGTTTCTAGGTAGTAGCATAATTTGTTTAGTGTCAAGATGGACAAATTCTACTTATTTAAATTCACTCATAAAATATTTAAGAGGACTTGGATGTGTTCATAATAGATGAAATGTAGTTACATTTTTTACAAATTCATCCCTGGAAGAATGATTATAGCTAATGGATAATGGAATGCAATTAAAAAATTAGTGGGAGTGTTTTATGTCTAACTCCAAATAATTTCTTGTAATATTATGTGTTCAAATGTTGAATGTAAAGGGACTAAATTTATAGTAACAAGTATGGTAGAGTCTATAACTAAGATACTAACAGAGTCTATAAGTAAGAATTAGATAGAGTTCAAAGCAAAAAAACTGATAGATTCTAAAGTAGATTGACTAATAGAGTCTGAAGCAGATCAACAAATAGAATCCAAAGTGGATCAATTGATAGAGTCCAAAGTAGATTAACTGACAAATTCTAGATCTAAGATCATGAGGTTAGTGCTTTCTTCTAGATCTTATAATAACTCATTAGTTAATTCTTGCATATATCCCTATATATTTATCATGGCCAAAGATGAGAGACTATTATTGTTTTATTCTAGTTCATCTACCCATAGTGTTTCACTATAGTTCAGTACTAGTTTTGTAGGAGGATATAAGTATATTCATTTTAATTTTGTTAGGCATGAAGCTTGATTATCTTCTAGGATTAGAGGTTAAAATTTTGATGTTACTTTAGTCAAGTTTGGATCCCATTCTTTGAATCCTTGATGACATGCTCTGAAGAAATTTATTTATTAAAATTTCCTTTTCAAATTATAATTTCCTAATCAATCTGGGACATTAATTAAAGGTTTCTATATTTGGTGGTAGTGGTTATGTTTAGGCATTTTTACCCTAAAATGTATTGATATATGGCTGAGATGTATGAGTGTAAAAGAATAATGAAATATTGTACACAAAGAGGAGGTGAAAAAGGTAGAGAGGTGTAACAGAGTTTGTTACAAAAAAAATTTCTCCCTTGTATTGCAAGAAATAATATTTTGGAAATTTTTTGTGGATGTATCCCATCTTGGATGAACCATGTTAAGTTTGGCATCTCCTATTATGTGCATGTTTATGTTTATTTTATGAATGTTTGATTAATTCATTTCATAATTTCTCTTGTATGCAATTTGGGGATAGATCTGGATTTTAATTTATCTTAAAAACATTTAGACCATTTTATATAGTCATGTCTCTTGATTTAAAATCAATTAATTATATTACAATAGCTAATCGAGGTCTTCTTAAAATGAGGGGGTATCCTAACTTCTTTATTTTAGGTTGCAACACCATAAAATATACTAGATATTTTCATGATTAAATCATTTCAACCACATCTTCTATAGCACCTTCTGATTTAGCAATTAATTGATCATCTATTTAAATAATGGTGGAGGTAAGTTGTATTCCCATAAGAGACAATGTCTGAAGGGTTTCAATTGTCATCACATTGATTTTTGTACCTAAATCTACCATAACATTGGGTATTTTTTTATTTATTATGGTAATTGTTATAACTAGACTTCTTGTGTCTACATATATAGGTAACAATGATTTCCCTACTAAAAAATCAACAAGTTTAACATCTACATGTATAGTTTTTGAGTATTGTTTCTTTTTTATAGGTGTTTTGATACATAGACTTTTAATGACTCTATTTAATTCTTGAATATACCTGATAGATTATAATAAGGGAACTTCAATATTCAATTTTCTTAATTCCTGAAACAAATTAGAATTTTGATTAGTTTCAATCTCCTTTAGCCTATTAGGAAAAGGAATAGGTGAAGGAACAGTAATATGTTCCTCTAGTTTTTATTAAAAAAAAATTAGGTTCCTTTGTTATTATTGTGGATTGACGTATATCTATTTTTGGCTTTTCATTGTGAAATTTGGAAATGGTGATAGGAGGTTCTTATACTATTCTTCCTAATCTCAGTTGAATGTTTTCAAGTTTAATAGCTCCTACATTTATGGTTTCTCCTTGTTCATTTACATAGATAGGGGCTGATGGTTTACTCTTGGAGTTATCTATGGTTGAGTAGATAATTGAGGTTGATTAACTTTTTCTATAGGTTGAGCTATAGGAGGTTCTATCAATGCTTGCTATGGTGGAAACCTTCTATGGGGGTTATATTATGGATTAACATTCCACTATGCATTTCCCTATTGTTATGACTATGGTTGGGGTATCCATGATTATCAAGAAATCATCAAAGGTTGAGGCATCATAAAATTTTGACTAACCCATTATGGTTATACTTGTCCCCACATAGGGTGAGGTGCATGAGTAATCCAAGTTGTTATCCATCGATTAATAGGATTTTGTGGACTAAACTAACCTTGGGTTTGATTTTGTGGAAATAGATTTTATCTTTGGACATAGGTCAATTCTTATATGGGCTATGTATTTTGTTTCAATTGATTTTTCAAAATAGAAAGATACAATGATTTGTGTCGTGTTATTTACTATCACATATCTAACGTATTTCTATTTTATCCAAAGGATAATCTTTAAGAGCATGTTTCAATTTACATTTTGGATAATAAATGGCTAAAAGTTTGGTGGTGGAATTATCTTTTGCTTGAAGACCATTTAATGTATTATTTAACTAGATCAAATGTCATTTGTTAGATTTGCAAATTCTTTCATTAGTCGACTTACTTCATTGGATTTTCCAAATTTTCCTTTCCTAATGCTTGGTTTTGTTCTAGAATAATTAGTACATAGACTTGAAATATGATGAAATTTTAATTTGATAGTATCTCCTTTTTTCCATCATATTAAAGGCATCCCTAGATTCATCATCTAAGCCCTTAATAAAAACCATTTTTACTACCTCTTATGTTAGTGTATAACCACTACATTTATGAGAAAATGTAAATCTATCTAGACAATCATCTAAACTTTCTTCTTCATTATGTTTGATCTTGAATAAATATTATTTTCTATCCATTACTCTACAATAATCTTGGTATTTATCAGGAAATATACTTTCCATGTCTCTCCATGTATCTATATTCACCTAAAAGGTCCATGAAGCATCTTATGGCTACCTCCTTAAGTGTAGAAGGGAACAGTTTGAGTTTTTGACTATCAGTTGTGTAATTATAAGTTTAGTATAGGACTTTGAATTCAAATAGGAATTAATTTGGATATTATGAATATTTTCCCATAGAAGTTGGTAGAATTTATGGTGAACTATTTTTCATTAAGGTTTGATCTTATGGATCTATGACTATAGGAAAATAAAAGGTTCTATATTATTGTAATTGCATTTTATTTTCTTCAAAATTTTCTATATTTCTTTAGTTATCAGCTATTGTTTTTCTTTCTTCCCAACTAGTATTAAAGATCCAATTTATTATTTCTTCTTGATCTTATAAAGCTTAAGTCCCAGGACCTACTATTCTAGAGAAAGGATCCTCGAGATTATTCTTCTTATAGGAGAGATCTCCAAAATGTGAGTCTTCTTACAAGATTTTGTTTTGAGGATGCTTCTAATTTTGGTGATAATTCTAAATGGGATTCAAGTGTTTTTCTTATACTTTCAAATCCCTTAGTCAAAACTTTTATTCTTTCCTCCTCTAGTCATAATTTAGGGTCCATGGAGATGAGCATTCCTTTAATGTCTCTAAGTAGGTTCATAAATTGTTTCTATGAGTTTTGATTGGTTTTTTAATGTTTTTGGCTTTTTTACTATAGACCAATAAGTATCACCTTACTGACACCTATAGTTCCCTAACAACGGTGCTAAAAATGATGGGTGTTGTTAATCCCTTCATTTAATCAACTTGATCTATTGATGTCATTCAAAATAGGGGTGGTATCTAAAGTTGTTTACAATAGGGTTTATGGTTATAGTCTTAAAAGTATAATTAAGAGTTTTTTTATCTTCATAAATGTCTAATCTATCCTAGAAAGTATTTACTTATACAATAAACAAACTCACTTGCAGAATTAAAACACTCTGTAATCTAATCTATTGAAATAAACACATTGATTAGAATAAACATGCTTTCTAGAAATAAACACGCTTGCTGGAAGTAAGCACACTTGATGAAAATAAATACACTTATTGGAAGTAAACATAATTAATGAAATCTTAAATGAACTTTCAAAAGATAATTTTTTCAAAGTTTTAAAGTTGATTTATAATTATTATTGTAAATATGAAATGAATTATTAGAAATTGTAAATACATAAAATATAATATAAAATATGTTTTTGATTATTGAAGACCCTTTCTTACCTTGGGAACATGAATGGAAGAAGATTTAGTACTTAGAAATTGGAGTTTTTTTTATTAATCAAAATAGATTACATAAATAGAAGAGTAACTGCACTAAAATATTAATTGAATATATTATATATTTCTCAATTTATTTGTCTACCTCTTCATCAAAACATGAAGATCTAATTATATAATCCTATAATAGAAGATCCTTAGATCTTATTAGTCAATATCCTCTTATATATACAAAATATAGAGACTAAACATGTAAAGAGTTAGAATTAAATAGCATAGTTACTCATTTAGGCTTTAGTTACATTGAGTAAGATAAATCACCCTATTTATTACACTAAGATTAGATACAAGCCTAAAATACTTGCATTGCTTAGTCTAGAGGAGAGATAATGGAATAAGAACAAGGATAATTGATAGCATTAATGAGCCATATTTTGGACTCATCACATACAACATTGATTAATATTTTATGAGTTTAGTGTAAGACATTGGATAGGACCAATCCTTGCTCAAAAAAAAATTCTCTCTAAACAAATTTCTATTTCACACATCTTTGGTAATTTATGTGTGAGTTATAGTGAAAGATTGAGTCCAAAATATGAATCATTATTACTATCAATTATCTTCATTTTCCTTCCATTACCTCTCCTCTCAAATGAAAAATGCAAGGATCTTAGGCTTGTATCTAATTATAGTGTAATAAATGGATGATTTATCTTATTTAATGTAACTAAAATCTAAGTTTATATTTATGAAATTTAATTATAACTCTTTGTATGTTTAGTCTCTCAATTTTGTATATATATATATATATATATATATATATATGACACATTAGTTTATAAGGAATAAGGAACTTTTTGATGATCTTATAAAGTAACTTATATGAAATATATTGGCATTTGGTAAGCTATGAACTCATTTGACACACTTTTTACTCATTCAAGTATTCTCCAAACTTAGCTATGGACTTGTCTAGTAGTTACAAACTCACATATTTTGTTGTTATAGACTCACCTAGTAGCTACAGAATCACCCAGTCCATAGCTATAGACTCATTTAGGATCAAATTTCATTCTTCACCAAAACATTCTACCATTCCTATAATCCTAGTAGCCTTGTTATGGATTTATTCAAAATTTAGGATCCTTGAAACATGTTGCTAGGACTTCACCAATTTTTCATAAAAATAGCTCCAAACTTTGTTAGAGTTTTTATGAACTCTACCAGAATTGCTATAGACTCTTCGAGTTCAACTTCTAAGCTTAAATAACTAAATATCGATACTTTCCATCTTTGTCAACATACTTGAATATTTTTTTGGTCACTTACTATTTATAGTATTAATATAAATAGTATATCTATAAATATAATTTTTATATATTAGTTAATGTAAATATGTCACATAATCTTTATAAGGAAAATTTATCTAGAAGATCTAGGAAGTCATTCTCAGTAGATATCTAGTGTATTTTGTAATAGATAGATCTTATTTCGAACCATAAATCACCTATTTCTAAGAACCATTGAAATTAGAATATTTGTCTTGATAACATAAGATTGACTACTAAGATCTAGGGATCTATAGTTACAAAATTATATAAGTGGATCTCTATGTCTTAATATTTAATATAGAAGAGAGAAATAATTGTATTTTTGTTTAGTTAATATTTTAGTTTAGTTACAGTTATATTCATGTAATCTATATTGATTAATTAATTAAGATATCTCTAATTTTCAAGTACTAAGTTTTCTTTTCATTCATGTTCCTAAAACAAGTAAGGGCCCACTCTCCTCAGTAATTAAGAATATATTTTTGTATGATATTTTATATGTATTTATAATTTTCAATAATTATAAATATATTTCATTTTCATAACCTATAGGAAATTCTATTTTAATTCTAAGATTAAATTCAAGATTGTAAATCAGTGTGTTTACTTTTAGCAGATTGTTTTCATTCAACAAGTGTGTTTACTTTCAACAAATTGTTTACTTTCAACAAGTGTGTTTACTTTCAATGAAGACTTTACTTTTATAAATTATGTTTATTTTAGTAAATTAGATTAGATTGTTTTAATTCTACAAGTGTATTTATTTATTTCATAAGCAAATCCTTTCTAGAATAGATTAGACTAGACATTTGGAAATAACAACCCCCCAAATCATCTTTGTAAGACCTACAACCATAAACCTTAATGTAGACAATTTTGGACACTGCCCCTAGTTTGAATGGCATCAATAGAAAATTTGATTAAATGAAGGTATAAAGACACCCATCAAAAGACCTTGGATAGGACTAGACTTTTCTCACAAAATTATCTTTTTGATACAACCAAATACCACTTGGTTATTTATTTATAATTTTTAGTGTAAGACCTTGGATAGGACCAGGCTTTCCTCAAAAAATATACTTTACTCCTATATAAACTACATCCCATATTTTTTCAAAATAAATTTTACTCTTTCACATTATTGACTAGCATAAACCTTAAGTTTGGTTTCTAATTCTTATTTCACACTTTTATTTTCACACATTTCATATCTCATTTATTTTACATATTTTTGATTTTGTTTACATTGATATTTCTTATTCACATACTTTTATTTTCATCTATATTTTATTGTTTAGATATTCCTAACTATATCTACATTGGATATTTATTTATCTTCATTTTCATTATTATTTCTTATTTTTCACATCTTTGTTTATTAACTTATATTGATATTTTTTTTCTTCTTATATTTTAATTTCCATTTAGATTTTATTCATGATTGACATGTGTTATCTTTCCTAGCTTATTTTCCCATTTTCATTTATTTAAAAATTTTCATTTTCAAAACTATTTTCCTTATCATTCTTTTTTACCATGAATTTGTTCACATTTGGTAGAAAATAATAAATACATACATGAGGCATCCATAATAACCCACACACACACATAAAGGGCTCAAAATACCTTATACAATATCACGTGATAACTCTTAGTACAATAATAACTCTATAAACATGTTCTACCTTCCATATTTGGTGGTGTATGGGCTGCATTGCTCATACAAACCTATAACTAACCTCTATAAATAGTTTGTTGAAACGACTATGTACATGTCTATAGGCCCTCCACCTATCCATGTAAATGGGCCACTTGACCTTGCACTAAGGCCAATTGTCTAATCATATCCTAATGTGCAGTTCAATTTGTATTTAATGACTTCCATGCCTATATCTCCCCATCACCAACACCTAGTGGTAATCTCACCTAGTATGCATCAAATCATCTCTACAAATATTGATCTACCACACCAAAAAACTAAAACTAACTATCATACATAGGTTTTAAAATCACCATTATATCAATAATATGTGTCATATCATTTTGACGTAACATGTCATATAATATATCATGATGTGATATCTCAACCTTGGATGACCATCTAGCCTCTTATGTTGTAACATTTGCAAAAATTCAAAACAAATAAACATCAAATCTCACATATATATCTCAAAATAACTAGATCTATATATCATATATTTCAATCTATCATAAACTCAAAAAATACAAATTATTTATCAATAATAACCCCATTAGCTTGACCACCAAGTACCTCATGTGAATCATGGTTCATAGTGGTGTGAATCCTCTATAATGACAAAGATAAATCACATGAGCATGATGCAATCTTCTAAAAAACCACCTCACAATCAACCAACTAAGTGAAGACTACATTCTAGGATCTACCTATGGATCTCCTTATGGTGACACTTGTAGTGGTCCATGTGGTGGCACTAATGGTGGTGCCTATAGTAGTAGATGTGGATATGTACATGGATACACTAGAACCTACCTCCATATTTACTACCATTTTGGTCACTCTAATATTTATTGTTGTGCAAAAATAATCACATATCCTAATTCTTTAGCTATCATTGGATATCCTTGATATGATCAGTTTCATCATCACCCACATCTCGACTAGCATAATTATATGATAAAAAAATATATTAGTACTCCTTTACCCCCACACACACTATGATGATCACTCATATACTATAATTTCAACACTACTATAAGAGATATCGAATGTAGTAACACACAATTTCATGGTAAATTAGGCACTAGATGTGGATCCACCCACCAAAGATGGTGCCCTATAATCTTCACACACACTTGTGCCTAAAAGGTATTTGGCCTTGATGGTCATGTATCTATTATTCATAAATAAAACTACCAAACAATATTTCCCCATGTGATCATCTATAATGCTCAGGCATGTGGTAAAACATAATACATATGATCATGTGACCATCATCACACATAAGATAGGGCATCATCCACTACATGTTGTAACTTTTTAAGTTGATACATAGGTAACCTCTCATATATCTAGCTATACAACAAATAACATGGCCCATTTTCATCTACCCTCTTGATAAAATACTATACATATCATGTACATATTATACCCATATCACAGTGTTAAGCACGGGATATACTGAGAGGGGGGTTGAATCAATATATTATGTATCTTATAAAACTTTCCCTTTATCAAATTCCACTTAATCAAACATTCAAGTTATGCAATAAAACTCAAACAATAAACATCACACAAGATAGAGAGAGACACTAGATATAACGTCAAAACCCAATGTGGGAAAAACCACAGAGAATCAATCTCAAATATATTCATGAGAACAAACCCACAAGAGCACCATACCCCTTTGCCAAGTGCCAACCTCAGCTACAATTTGTGAGCACCAACCCATAAGAGCTTCAAACCCCTTTGCTGAGCACCAACCCAAATACTATTCATGAGCACCAACCCACAGGAGCACCAACCGAGCAATAATTTATGAGCACCAACCCAAAGGAGCACTAACCCCTTTGTGTATACCACACACCTATCTCTCAATGTTACTATCTCAACAAATGATAGATCAATACAACATCTCCTTTCTCTCTCTCTCACCTTTTCTCTTCTAAGCTAGATATAACAAATACAAATCATATTCATCTCTCACAATTGCTCTTTTAAGCTAGATATTACAATATCAAATCAACTTCTCTCTCTCATATTATAAATGGCTACTCAATCATTTATTTATAGCTTTCCAAATGAACTTTGGCCTTCCCCCTTTGTGACCTTTCAATCCTCATGGAAAATGGTGCCAATCTTGGATGACCCTTCATATTCAAACCTTTGAAAAGTCATGTGGTGACCCTTCATGACCAAAAACATCCTTCCCACTTTTTTCCTTATCTTTGGTGACTTTTCGTATTCCTTAAAGTGTCCCTTCATGAGAAATTCACACTTACTCTTTTATCTTCACTTGGTGACTCTTGGTATTCCCCAAAATGACTCTTCATGGGAAAATGTGTCCCATCCTTCTTTCATCTTTATCCCATGGCTCTTCGACTTCTCCATGGGCCCTTCTTTTGTCTCATATGCAACCAAAAATATATTAGTTAATATTAAATAAATATTAACTCATATTAGCCAAGATATATTTATTACAAACAACATTAAATGCAATGGGACCTTTATCACCAATAATGCTAAACATTTGACATCAATGAAAATATTTTTAATAATCTCCCCCTTTGTCATTGATGGCAACCTCAATCTTGAAACTGCCACATCCTATCACCTGCACATACCATCATCTAAAAACATACAGTAACTCCCCCTTACTGTAGCAACCTATACCTATTCCCTGTAACTATTTTTTGCACCTGTACCTATACCTATACTTGTTATTCTCCCCCTTTGACATCAATGGCAAAGGGCCTACTTGGAGCTAACACTTAGCTCCCCCTCACTTGATGCTGAACATCAATGGCAGGAATTAATAAAAATTACTCCCAACTCCTCTCACCAATCTTTGAGAAGATATTTGATTTTACCTGTCCTTTGAGAATATGCAATCAACTAATTTGAATATTTCCTTCCATATGAAACTTTAAGGTGTATCCTTGATCACATATTTGCCTTACACTCAATAGATTATGCTTATAAAACATTCTTAGTCTTGGTTCTACCATTATCCAAAATTAAAGTACCTTTTTCGGCTATCCTGGTAGCGGTTTTATCTCTGAATCGCATTATACCACCATTGATTGTCTTTACTCTTATCTCTTGTCATATGCCTTGAACATCTGCTATCAATGAAACATGGCTAATCTTTATCTCTTACATGCAAAGCTATTTGCACCAACATAGAATCTTTAGGTTGTTTCTTCTGCCATGAACATGACTGAACCTTCTTCCTGATGAATGGAGATTTGAAACTTTGATCCTTCTTGATTGAATCTGCATGAGTATCCTTTTCTTTCCTCTAAAACTATTAGCTCTTTTTCAAATTTTTGACCATAATCATTTAAAATGTTGCATATGCAAGAATCATTCTAATAGCCTCAAACCATAATACTGATGCAAAATTTTCTTCAAAAATATATTCCCTCAAAAGATATATAAATTAATCTGCCAACTCACCTTCTTGTCATGCAACATAACCAAGACCCAATAGCATCCACCATGCTTCAATTTTTAAAAGTGTCTCCTTGAAGCCTAGAAGAGACACCCCACATAATAGGGTTCTAAAAATAAATCTCAAGAGATTCCCACATCTCCTCTGTTTCTTCCTTAATCTTCTTGTGTTTTTCTTTTAGAATCTATTTAAGCATGTATAACCTTTTTGACCTACTAACCTTATCATTTATGATTTTTTTCTTTTTCTCAACTTTTGCAACTATCTTATCTTGACAAAGCTCATGCTCAAATGTAACAAGAGATTCTGCACAATCCTTCTTATCTGATTCTTTATCTACTATAGCAATTAATTCATTTTCACTCTTAAACTCAACCTGATCAACCTTTACTATTTTAGGTCTCCAAACCTGAATTTGTCTTTTCTCATATTTTTTAGGGTCTCTAAATCCTTTGTAATACCTTGAATATCTCTTTACTTTATTTTGGCATAATCTATCAATATGGCCAACCTCATGACAACAAAAGCAAACAATATTTCTCATACCTTTTTCTTGAATGTGACTGAGATCTCCATTTGACTCATTACTTCTCCTCATACAATCTCTTGCCCTATGACCAACATGATGACAAATAAAACAATGGCCATGCAAAGAATTTGAAAACTTGAAAGCATTGGGTTGCCTGATTGGCTACTTTGATTTGCCTGCAAAACTTGCATCCTTCTTTCTTTGGACTAATATTTCATGATCTTTTTCAACCTTGAGTATAAGCTTCTCATGATTATCCTTTAAAGAACCTAACTCAACCTTCAACTGATTACACTCTTCTTCTTTTGATGTTAAAATTAAAGTTGCAACCTCTAACTGATTCTTAAGATCCTGAATAAATATCTTATTTTCTTTTACTTCTATAGCCAACTTAGAATCCAAGATACACACCTGTTCTTTAAGAGCTTCAACCACAGATTTCAATTCTTGATTCTCCTTCTTTAGCTGCTTGGCCATCTTGTGATTTTCCTTCATCTACCTTCAAGTTGTTAAACCCTTTCTAAAGGAACCTGCTCTGATACCAATTGTTAAGCATGGGATATACTAAGAGGGGGGTGAATCAGTATATTATGTATCTTATAAAACTTTCCCTTTATCAAATTCCACTTAATCAAACATTCAAGATATGCAATAAAACTCAAAGAATAAACATCACACAAGATAGAGAGAGACACCAAATATAATGTGGAAACCCAATGTGGGAAAAACCACAGAGAATCAATCTCAAATATATTTGTGAGAACAAAGCCACAAGAGCACCATACCCCTTTGTCGAGTGCCAACCTCAGCTAAAATTCATGAGCACCAACCCACAGGAGCTTCAAACCCCTTTGTCAAGCACAAACCCAGCTACTATTCATGAGCACCAACCCACAGGAGCACCAACCCCTTTGCTGAGCACCAACCAAGCAACAATTCATGAGCACCAACCCATAGGAGCACCAACCCCTTTGCCAAGCACCAACTTAGCAACAATTCATGAGCACCAACCCACAAGAGGACTAACCCCTTTGTGTATACCACACACTTATCTCTCAATGTTGCTATCTCAACAAATGATAGATCAATACAGCATCTCCTTTCTCTCTCTCTCTCTCACCTTTGCTCTTCTAAGCTAGATATAACAAATACAAATCATATTCATCTCTCACAATTTCTCTTCTAAGCTAGATATTACAATATCAAATCAACCTCTCTCTCTCTCTCTCATATTACAAATGGCTACTCAAGCCTTTATTTATAGCTTTCCAAATGACCTTTGGCCTTCCCCCTTTGTGACCTTTCAATCCTCATGGAAAATGGTGCCAATCTTGGATGACCCTTCATATTCAACCCTTTGGAAAGTCATGTGGTGACCCTTCATGACCAAAAACGTCCTTCCCACTTTTGTCCTTATCTTTGGTGACTTTTCGTATTCCTTAAAGTGTCCCTTCATGAGAAATTTTCCATTACTTTTTTGTCTTCACTTGGTGACTCTTGGTATTCCCCAAAATGACTCTTCATGGTAAAATGTGTCCCATCCTTCTTTTGCCTTTATCCCATGGCCCTTTGACTTCTCCATGGGCCCTTCTTTTGTCTCATATGCAACCAAAAATATATTCACTAATATTAAATAAATATTAACTCATATTAGCCAAAATATATTTATTACAAACAACATTAAATGCAATGGGGCCTTTATCACCAATAATGCTAAACCTTTGACATCAATGACAATATTTCCAACAAACGGATCCTAAATTATAGATCATGTTCTATGTTGTGAGGTCTTTTGACATGCCAAATTAAGTAGGGGTTATTAGACCCTTATTATCTTGAAAGGAGACTTACGTGAATAAATTTACCCAAGGTCTTGGTTACCAGTCTTGGTACACATGTTAACCTAGTTGGATCATTATGACCATACCATTTCAAGGGTCTTTAGTATGTATTTTAGATAAATCAATATGCATTAAAAATAAAGAGCTTATGCCTAAAGAACTAGAAAAATTATTGAACTATGAATAAATAAATGATTCAAAATGAAAATGTATATAAGTTTTAAAATGCATAAATAATCAATAGGAAAATGAATGAGCATGAACGTAAGATAAACATTAAACTTAGGATGAAAATCAAAAACTAAACTAATGTAAACTAACATACTAATTAAAAATGGAAAAAGAAAGCAGGATAGGGAGAAAAAGAAAAAAAGAGCCCTTTTTCTAGTGTCATCCAATCTAGTTCTATTGATCAGATAAATCCTAGATTAAATAGTTATTAGTTGAGTTAGACCTAGCACAACTCCAACTAATTATGGTGTAAGAGTCTATGGAATGAAGTAGCAAATCCAAAGAGGAAAATAGGGTCACCATATATATGCACAGACTAAGTCTATCAAATGACAAAGATTTCAAATAAAGATTTTTTTATTAAGGATTATTTGGGATCCATCAAATGCTTAGTGAGATACAAAAATAGCTTCTAAATATCCTCGACTGAAAAAACTAATCTAAAAAGCAAGAAAATACATGAAAGGAAATGAATGGTCCACTACTCTAACTTTTAATCTAAAAGGAGCTAGGTAGGCATAGTATCCCCTCATCTATAAAGAACAACCTAAACATAATCCTCTTAGTCCTAAAAAATACCATCCTAAGCATAAATTTCTCAATCCTAAATTGACTATCCCTTATTACAATGCAAGAGTCAATCTTATATAGGCACATAATCATGGGGAGTTAAATTTGAATTCAAATTCACCCACTCATATAGAAATTGCAGCAATCATCAACATGGTTGGTCCACTTGAGGTTCATTATGAATGAATCCCATTCAATTACATCATGAAAATATTGGGAACAATTTTGGACCAAATCAAGAATGAATACCTACAGGGGAATGTAGATGAGATTACATTGGGATAATTAATTTCCCACATCCTATGTAGTTAGAGTCATGCCTATTTAAGGCATACATTTTGTCATTTATGATTCATGGTTAATATTGATGCCTAAGCCATGATAATAATTCAAATATTATTCATGATTTAGTTGGACTATACATTGATTCTAAAAATCATATTAGATGCACATTTTATTCTCAACCTCTTGATGGTTTTGATGGGTAGATGGGCCATCAAATTTAGGCTCATGATTTATTGGATGCATAACAAACATGTATTTATTTTACATAGGTTCCTTTCCACATGGATTTTCCTTGTTATTATGTTTCTCAGTTAAAGATTTAAGTGCATGTTGATTGTTCATTCCTTGGTGATGCAATATTTTTCCACATGACATCATCTCACTTTTTTGAGAGCTTATTTGGGCTTCATAGTTGTATGGACCACCCTAGGATAATCGAGTAGGAGGATTTTGCCACATGGTATCATCCTACTCACATGATTTTATAGAGTATACACACTCTATTAAAACATTTTTAGATAGAATAATAGTGGTATGACACCATATGGCATCATCTCATTGACCCACTAGCCCAGAGACATTACACTCATATAGACATCTCTGGGATAGCAAAGTAGCAAGATCATGCCATGTAACATCATCTCATTGACCTGCTAGTTAGGATAATTTATAACATCATTTACCTATTGGTCAAACATGAATAAAATTGAAAAATTATTTAAAATACTTTTAAACAGGCTTAGGACCACTAAGAGATTGACAAATGGCATCAATAAACCTTCAAAGAGAAAAAGGTAAGTCTAATTGAGTGGAAAAGTGAAATGTGGCTCTGATAAAAGTTAACACATGGCATCAAGAAACCTTCAAAGAGATAAAGCTAAGTCTCATTGAGTGGAAAAGTGAAATGTGGCTTTGAGAAAAGATAAAGAATCAAGTAAGTGTCTAAAATCATTTTATAATGATTTTTGGACCATAGATTAATTGACATGTGATGTCAATAATTTTTTTACAAAATTGACTAAGTCATGTTGAGTGAAAAAGTGATGCATAGCTTCAGGAAAAAGTATGAAATCAACTAAGTCTTGAAAGACTTCTTAGATGGATATGGACCATTAAGAGACACAAAACTTTTCCACATTTAATAATAAAAGAAATAGGATTTACTTTTATTACATGTGGACACAATATAAAAGGGCACAACTAGTGAATTGATTCAAAAAATAATGGCTAAGGTGAGAGCTAAAAAATGAATACATATAAAATGAATCTTTCCACAAACTTAGCCATTTTGATTGATTAAAAATCTAATCTCATCCATTTTGATGAAAATAAACCAAGTTAAAAATCAAAACCTTATATACATTTAGTCATTTAGATTCAAATTAAAGAAGAAATGGAAACAAATTATTCAAGAAAAGAGGTAGAAAAATCTAAAACAATCATATAATTTGTAAAAATTTAAGATTAAATAGTCTAATAGGAAGATATAAAATATGTTTCAAAACACAAACAAACAACCAAACTAAGACTTATTAGACTTGTAAAAATTCAGGTATTGAAATTAAAGCAACTCAAGATGTGAATTTTGATGCCAAGTGTTTTTATAATGTAGAATTAATTTTGTAGGATTTGAATAAAATAATGAAGCACATTCAAATTTCACATCTTTTCATCTAGTAGAAAGGGCATTCAAAAGGTTAATTTAAACAAGCAACCATAAATAAATCTTGAAAGGTATAAGACCAGACTCCAAAGTAAAAAGAGGGTCCCAATTTTCAAATTGAAAATGGGGTGTGTTATACAAGTAACAACAAATGGTAACTCCTACTAGAAAATACTACTAAGTATTTTGAGAATCCAAAATCTCTTATTTGACAAGAAGAAAAAACATTAGCTTCAATCCATAACTTAGAATAAACCAAAATTCAAAGGTGCTAAAGTCTATAAGAATGAGTGGCATACTAAGTTATAATCCTACCAAAACCATCTATGTGTGTCATTAAGTTATTTATTCATTTCATTTTTATTCAGACACAACAATTCAAATTTGTAAAAGTATAGAACTATTTAAGGAAACATATTTCATAGTTTATCTTTGGGAAAAGTGGTGTGTGCATTAATCTATTTCCAACCAAATGATTATAGCCCTGATAGAGATAAATTTAGTTTCTTCCAAAACCCTTGATCCACTACCAATCAGGTCAGAAACCCTATGGTGGAGGCTACCAAGATAACCCTTTCAAAGAGAATTTTATATTTTATATTTTATCTTAATTCATTTTGAAAGGATACTTTGTAATTTCATCTATAGAGGGTTGGGGTCCAAACCATGAGTAAAAGGAAATCAAGAAGTTCCTGGCAACTCAATATAAACTAGAATTGAAGCAATGTTGCATTTTATTCATATATTTCATTAATTGGATTAGATAGTTTTGAACAGGAATATAAATTTTCTAAATTCACAAGTTTTGTTATGAATCATTGGCCTTTAAAATTTTAAATATGAACAAAGAAACTATAGTAGTTCACATAAAATTATCAATCAAAATTATAATTGTGGTTCTTTGAGTGTCATCTCTTCTACCTTTACAATAGCCTTTCATTTCATTTATTTGATTAATAGGGGGACCTCAAGGAAAAATAGTTGGAACAGACTGAACAATTAAAGTAGGAAAAAAATGAAATCAAACCTATGTTAACAACAAGGGACATGAGGGAAAGAAAAAGACAGCAAAACAAGAAAGAGAAAATAAATTATTTAACAAAGATATTTTAGGGAAGAAAATGCTTGAATTCAATTATACACCTAATTTCATAGGATTTTGAGAAGGGAAAAGGGAAACATACTTATGCCTATGCTTCCCTCTATGAAAAAGCACTATCCCAAAGAGATTTGTTATTGTTTTTCTCGTGTAACCCAAGAAAATTAGGATTTTAGAATTATACATTAGGTCTGTCTCTAGATTATAGAAAGCATAAGGGATAGGGTTTAGAAAATACCTCAACCCATACATTATATTGTATTTAAGGGTAGGGATGGGTATCTATACATACCAAACTAATTAGAATATAAAACCTAAAAGTCGCATGTTCCTCTTTATTGCAACTAGTATATGGATCAATTTCTAGATTCTTTTTGATACAAATGGATGTTTACATCATATTATTTTGGTTGGATTTATTATTCATAAATCATAGGAATGATTTACATTCTTACCATATCAGAGACTAAATTTGTTGTCATTATTTAATTATATGGAGAGCTATATTGAATTAGGTCATTGTCAAAATGAACCTCCATTGACATTACTCTTTCATTCAAGCCACTATATCCATGACTTTTTTAATTACCTCAGTGATTGAGGTAAGTATTTGGGTGTAAATAAATGCTTTAAAGGTAGGGTTGAACTGAGGAGAAAGATCATAAATTTTGAACTCTTCCATTTAGTTCTCCTCAAAGGGGAATGCCCTTTCTTCTTGGTTGTCTTCTTCATGTAATTAGATTAACTCAACATTGCTTTCTTATTTTGTTTCATCCTCTTTAAATGATTAAGGGGAAGACAAACTACTACCATCAAGATATTGACCATCTTGGATCAGCTCTTCAAATGGAGATATAGAAGCATAAGATAAGAACACTTTAGGTGCAAATGATGCATTTTAATCATCTAAATATCTATAACTCCTCTAATTATTCTTCTAGTTGATTGTAAGATATGTTAGATTATTTATTTTGGGTGAGCATTTCTTTATCATTTTACCTTTCCATTGATAGGCTACCTTCTAAAAAAATTAATTCCTCATCTTCAGATTCACCATCACCACTACTATAGCCTTTGAATAATGGATCAATTTTTTGATATGGGATGTTCTTAGTGTGCATGATTATCCCTACATTAGTAGTAAATTTATGTTGACAGACTCTAGATAGTACATTAGGGTATGTAGCTTCATAGATTAGATAACACATTGCCTCTTGATTATCTCCTATAACAAATGGCATTTGATTATTAATAACATTTAAAGATACTAAATCACTATCATAATAAGAAGTAACCTATTGATTATACAAAAAATTAAATGAGCTATATGCATTGAAAGAGTAATAAGGGCCCTCATTTATCACAAGGAGGTATGCTTGGGTGAAGGCTTGGGGAAATGCTTCATTTCAAGGTAGATATGATCTATGGGTTGACTTATATACATGCAACACAAAGGATTTTGGGCATAAATGCCCTAAGTCATTAATTGTTACTCTACATTGATATCATATTGGTATATTGATGCTAATGATGTGAAAGTAGTAGGGTTCATCTTGATGAAAATATTAGTTAAAGGATCTAGATCATTAATATCTATTCATATGGTTACATCCTCTATTTTTAGGAAAATATCCTTCAACCTAGTGTATAGCTCATGAAAATAATGGTTGAATACACTAGTTGGCTCATTAGTCTCTTTAGGTCTATGGAAAATTGGTATAAAAATACAAAAGGGTTAATGGGCACACTAAAATGGTTTGGGAATAGGTTATCAAAGATATCCCATGTTATGATGCACCCTTCTAGTATACCAAGGTACTAAGAATAAGTAGTTTGATCCAAAAAATGAGGGAATAGGTGATAAGCCACATCCTCATGTTGAATATGATTTTTGGTAATGGCTTCTTTAAAAGTATTAGTATGTTTTTTAGTAGTTAAAATCCAACTATGGATATACTTTTCATATAATTTGTGGGGATTCTTGGGAAATTCATGGGATGGTCTTGGAATGTTCATAGTATAACTATGTCTTCCTAGAAAAGCTAAGGCCATTGGGAAACTCGAGTAATTAATTTTCCAATTTGTGAACATATAAAATAGCTACTCAAAGTTATTATAAACAAAATAAAAGTCTAAAATACACCATTGAATCCCTCCTTCTAGTGCAAATATATTTTGAGGTCTTTTGACATGCCACTTAGGTAGGGGTTATTAGGCCCTTCCTCTCTTTAAAGGATACTTGTGAGAATAAATATTTCCAAGGTCTTGGTTATCAAGTCTTGGTATATAGGGTAACCCAGTCAGCTTATTATGACCATACCATATCAAGGGTCTTCAATGTGTATTTTAGACAGACCAATATACATTAAAAATAAAGAGTTCACACTTAAGGAACTGGAAAAAATAATTAAACTATGAATAAATAGATGATTCAAAATGAAAATGTCTATTGCTTATAAATTCAATAATGCATAAATGAGAAATAGATAAATGAAGGAGCATGTAGTAAAGATAAGTATTAAGCTCAGGATGCGACTTAGAAAATAAATTAATAGATTGAATAAAAAAGTAAAAAGAGATAAGGGAAGGGAAAAATATAAAAAAGAGTCCAATTTATAATGTCATCCAGCCTAGTTCTATTGAGCAGACAAATCCTAAAGTAAGTAATCCTTACTTAAACCAAACTTAGCATAACTCAAACTAAGGATAATATAAGAGTATGTGGAATGAAGTACCAAATACAAAGAGGAAAATAGGGTCACCATATACATGCATAGACCAAGTTTATCAAATGACAAAGATTTTAGATAAAGATGTTTCCATTAATGATTATTTCAGATTCATCAAATGCTTAGTGAGCTATAGACTCAACTTCCAAATAGCCTCAACTTAGAAAACTAATCTAGAAAGTAGGGAAATAAATGAAAATAAATGAGTGGTCCACTAATCTAAGTTATAATATAAAAGGATCCATCTAGGCATAGTATCTTATAATCCTAAAAGAATAACCTAAGCATAATCCTTTTAGTCTTAAAAATACTAGCCTAGGCATAACTTCCTCAATCCTAAAGGGACCAACCCTTATTATAATGCAAGAGTCAATTTTATATAGGCACATAGGCCTTGGGAGTTCAAATGTGAATTCTAATTCAAATCCACCCACTCATGGGGAAATTGCATCAATCATCAATGTAGTTGACCCACTCGAGGTTCATTGGGAATGAATCCCACTCAATTTAATCATGAAAATATCATGAACCATGCTAGACCAAATCAATAGTGAACACCTACAATAGAATGTAGTTTGGATTGTATTAGGATAGTCAACTACCCACATACTATGAATTTAGACACATGACTCTTTAAGGCATATATTATGTCCTTTATGCTTCATACTTAATTATGATGTCTAGTCCATGATAATGATTCTTGTCTTATTCATGATTTAGTTGGAGTACAATTTGATTCTATAAATCAGATTGGATGCATAGTCTATTCTCATCCTCTTAATTATTTTTATGGGTAGACAAGTCATGAAATTTAGTCTCATGCTTTGTTTACTATAAGCCAACATGTCATTAGTTATAATAGGGTCCCTACCAGTTGCTTCTCCTTGCTCTTCCATTGCTCAATTGAATCTTTAAGTACATGTTGATTGTTCATTCCTTAATGAAGTGAGATTTTTCCATTTGGCATCATCTCACTTTTTCAAGATCTTGTATGGGGTTCATAGTTTCATGGACCACCCTAGAAGAATGAAGCAGTGGTATTTCTCCATGTGGAATCATCCCATTCACTTAATTACTTGGAGGCTAAGAAATCTATAAAAACATTTTTAGGATAGTGTAGTAGTGGGATGATGACATGTGTCATCATCTCACTGACCTGTTATCTTGGAGGTATTACACTAGTATGAACATCTCCAAGATAGTAGAGTAGTGGGATTATGCCATATGGCATCATCCTACTAACTCACTAACTAGGAGCATTGCTAACTTTATTATCCCATTAAGAAACCTTGAATAAAATTGACTAATTCTTTAAAATAATTTTGAATGATCCTGAGACTATTGGGAGATGGAAACATGGTACTAGGCAACCTTCAAATAGAAATGGTTAAGTCCCATTGAGTGAAAAAAATGACATGTGACTCTGGTAAAATTTAAGAAATGACTAAGTTTTGAAAGGAATTTTTAAATGGGTCGAGGACTTCCAGGTGATTGACATGTGGTGCTGGTACTTTCTTTGTAGAATTGATTAAGTCCTATTGAGTGGAAAAGTGATGTGTGGCTTTAGGCAAAAGCTTAAAATAGACTAAGTCCTAAAATACTTCTTAGATGGATCTAAGTCATCAAAATCCACAAAAAGTTACTAAATTTAAAAATAAAATAATCAAGATTTACTCTGACTATCTATGAGCATAATATAAAGAGGCACAGTCAGTGAATTGACTCAAAAATCAATGGTTACATATTTGAATAAAAATGGCTAAGGTAAGAGCTAAAAAACTACTATGTATAAAATGAATCTTTACACAAACTTAACCATTTCCGTCGGTTCAAAAGCCAATTTCACCCATTTTGATGAAAATCAACTAAGTTAAAAGTAAATAATTATAAACATTTAGACACTCAACTTGAAACTAAATTAGAAATGGAGAAAATTTACTTAGGAAAAGAGGTAGAAAAATCTTAAACAATCAGATAATTTGCACAAACCTAGGGTGAAATAGTCTAAAAGGAAGCTATAAAATGTGTTTCAAAACTCAAGAAAACAAGAAAAATGAGACTTAGCATACTTACATAAATTTAGGTATTAAAATTAAAGAATCAAAGATGCAAATTTCCATGTCAAGTGTTTTTATAATGTATAATTAATTTTATAGGATCGGCTAAAATAATGAAGCACGTTCAAATTTCACTTCTTTATATCTAACATAATAGGCATCTCAAAATTCTAATTTAAATAATCAACCATAATAAACTCTTGAAACGTATAATACTAGACTCCAAATAAAAAAGAGGGTCCCTTTTCTCAAACTAAAAATGGGGCATGTTATGTAAACAATAACACCCTGCTCTAACATAGACTAGCATAATGTAATAATATACATTGGGACCTTCTCATTTGACTTGTGATAGACCACATGATATATCACAAGTCCAATAATGTCATTTTATATATCTATAATATTTGATACATACATCAAATAAGTACACTTGTAAGCTAGCTTAAGTATATCTCTCTGAGCTAGTCATCCATAAGGCTAGGGCTCACCTTTTTACATCTATCTCTGGCATATCACATGCTAGAAATAAGACTAATTTTAGGAGTCCCAACATTACATGGACATTCTCAAGGGTGATAACCACCTCAATGGTATCCCCATCTACCACCCACATAAAAGAGTTATTTAATCACTCCTATGTTCTTAAGAACATGGTGACTAACTCAACACTAAGAAGAATCCATCTCATCTCCATAATACTTCTAAAACCTAAGGAAGTAATTATGATCCATCTACCATAAACAATCTATCAAGTAGATATGGTAACCAAAATACATACACTAACTTTCAAAATCTTTATCATCTCTATAAAATATTAAAAAAGGAACATATCATCTCTTTATCCTATAATATAATTAAATATGCTATAAAAACTTAAACATAAAATCAATTAACTACTTCATCAACCCTTTTTTCCTTCTCTTTAACATTTTCAACTATGTTAGTCATCTTCTACACTATGTTGATCATACATCTATTCATTCCCTACTAGTTCAGCCATATTTTATACTATTTCAACCACCTAAACTATATACACACTCAACCAAGGTATACAACATCAACCAACTTTTTGTCATCCTACTAGGTTAGCCACATTTTATACTATGTCATCCACCTAAACTTTATACACAATTTATTAGGGCATATTCCATTGGATAGGTCTCCATCTTCCTACTAGGTCATCCACATTTTATACTACATCAACCACTTAAACTTTATACATAGTCAACCAAGGCATACACAATCATCCAACTTTCTTTCTACTAGGTTGATGACCTTTTCTACTATGTTTGCCACCTACTCTTTATATGTAGTCAGCCAAGACATACACAATTAGTTGTATTGACCTTAAACTAAGTTGGCCACCTACTATGGGATCACCCACCTATTCAAAATCACCTAAACTAAGTCAGTTATGCTAATTCCATCCAATTTGTGTGGTAAATTTTAACTAGTTTGTCATTAATGTCCTAGACCTATTTTTTAAAATTATGACACTTACCCACTACCCATCATTATTTTTACTCTATTACTAGATTTATTTTATGAAAAATTATGTTACATAGGTTTTCCCCATCACTTAATTTTTCTAACCTAGTCCATATTAATCCAAAAATTCAAAAAAAATCATATTAAATTCATCTAATACATATATTATCTATGTAGTAGTTACAATGCATCTTCCAGCTCATCCTCCTCCTTATAGTCGATCCATCATCTCTCTTATCACTAATACTAGATACTCAGAGATATGATATTTATAACTACAAATGAACAAATAAATAATGATTTCTTCCTTTTATAGTAAAAGTTCACAAATTACAAAGCTTCAATTATTTATATAGAAATTCCATAGTTTTCTCATAAATTTATTTTTATATATTATTTTGAAAAACCAAAATAATTTATGGAATCTTGAAAATGTAGATAATGTTTTCATACTAACCACATATTTTTTTAAATATTTCAAATTTTATCTTTTTTTAGGTCAATCTCTTATTCTACACATTAGACACCTCTTCCATCTTCTTCTCACATAGCTCCTATTTAAATATCAACATAGTAACTAAAGGTACATATTTACCAATTATTTAATTTCACTTATTTTCACTTTATACTACAATTTGTTAGCTCAACATTGTGTGTTGATATGCTCTTTCTCTAAGCACCATCCCCTATTATACCTATGTGACACATGATGAGCTTTGATTGGGGCATATGCATACACACAATATTATTAAAATTTATCATTTACTAATGATTTATATTCTATAATAAACTATCAAATTTAAATATCTATGAGTTCACACCTTAAAAGGTAAACTAGGAAAGGGGTGGGTAAACCATTGGTGATTCACAAGATTGGTGGTCAAATCTATCATTAGGTCAAATCTATCATTACCTAAACCCATTACATATCCTACTTATCCATATCCCCAAGTAATATAGATCATGTTACATATATTTATAAGCATTTATCCTTTAAAATATCACCTAACAAAGAAAAAATATTGTTTTCCTACTAATTTGGCTAGGCCAATCATGTTATAAAAGATTAATCACATGTTATAGAACTATGTTGGCTTGGCGAACTTAGTTTAAGGCATAAAAATAAATTTTTATAACAAATTGGATTGTGTTGGCCAAGCT